>JAVTVY010044928.1:0-205367 GCA_036873755.1 Hanleya hanleyi
CCCCCCCCCTCCAACCCCCCCCCCACTGGTTGTTTTTTTGCTCCTATCTCCGCAACGACAAAAACTTGAAAGCTGAAACTTCTTGACTTTTAGATTATCATATTGGGGTCATTTTGAGCTTATTTGCATCACCTTCCGAGCAGAGGATCATGGGAAAATTCAAAATGGCGGCCATGTGGGGCACCAGAAAAGTGATGTTTTCGTCATATTTTATTGCTTTTCTGTAAGGTAAAGTGGGTAAAATCTATTTTATTTCATATCAGATTATTATTTACTAATTTATCATACAGTTGTTGCGAAGAAATAATAAAAATAAAAAATTCGAAAATTCTGACTAAAAAATGGTCCAAAAATGCTCTTTTTGGAAATGACGTCACAGAGACGTCATCATGGCGGCGATCTTGAATTTTTTTACATTTTCTTGTAGAGCTTGATCCAATGATATAGTGTGGTAGGTTTCAGCCCCCTAGCCTTAGCGATAGCGAAAATATATAGGGGGCCCTTTCCGCCCCCCTTTCCGCCTCACTCCTTACCGCCCCCCCACCACCCAGGCTGCGGTACATCCCAAATCGCCCAGGCCAGATAGGGTTAATAAACACGTTACTGAAATCTGCAGGAAGGCTGGTGCGCAAGTTAACGTCTTACAACGACTCTCTAAACACCTGGATTATGAAACTCGACTTGCTACATTTCGAACGTTCATTGTGTGTCATTTTAATTTGTGTACAATAATGTGGCATTTCTGCGGCAAGGATAATAACACAAAACTTGAAAACAGCACTGTAGAACACTACTCTATTAAAATCCAGTTACGAGAATATTATCAGAAAGACTAAATAAAGTTTTATATCTTTGATTAAAACTTGCACTGAACCCAACTGCCAGCATAACATGTGCAATTACTCTGTATAATATAGTTTTGGGTTAACGCTTATGCAGCGCATCGGTGTAGGTGTTATAGACATGACCATGTGCCGTGCTGTGGGCTGAAAGTTGTTTGCTTTCTTTGCCATTCAAACGGGGAATAGACAAGACTTGGTTCTACGGCATGGAGAAAAAAGCGTCTTCAGATCACATTTCAATGTGGTGGAATCGGGTTCAGAAATCGACCATTTTTGCTTCAACAAAAAGCTCATATTGCCATGCATATATGGGTGTTATAGACATGACCATGTGCCGTGCTGTGGGCTAAAGTTGTTTGCTTTTCTTTGCAATTCAAACGGGGAATAGGCAAGACTTGGTTCTACGGCATGGAGAAAAAAGCGTCTCCAGATCATATTTCAATGTGGTGGAATCGGGTTCAGAAATCGACCATTTTTGCTTCAAAAGCTCATATTGCCATGCATATATGGGTGGTAGACGCGACCATGTGCCGTGCTGTGGGCTGAAAGTTGTTTGCTTTCTTTTGAAATCCAAACGGGAATAACAAAGACTTGGTTCTACGGCATGGAGAAAAAAGCGTCTCAGATCATATTTCAGTGTGGTGGAATCGGGTTCCAGAAATCGACCATTTTGCTTCAACAAAAAGCTCATGTGCCATGCATATATGGGTGTTATAGACATGACCATGCCGTGCTGTGGGCTGAAAGTTGTTTGCTTTTCTTTGCAATTCGAACTGGGGAATGAGCGGGAACTTGGTTCTACGGCATGGAGAAAAAGCGTCTCCAGATCATATATAAGTGTGGTGGAATCGGGTTCAAGAAATCATTGCATTTTGGCTAACAAAAGAAACATGTTTGCTGTGCTGTATATGGGTGTTATAGACATGACCATGTGCCGTGCTGTGGGCTGAAAGTTGTTTGCTTTTCTTTGCAATTCGGACGGGAATGAAGCAAGGCGGTTCTACGGCATGGAGAAAAAAGAAAGCGTCTCCAGATCATATTTCAATGTGGTGGAATCGGGTTCAGAAATCGACCATTTTTGCTTCAACAAAAAAAGCTCATATTGCCATCAATACTTTTAACAGATTGTTATGACTTGCTGACCCCTGTACATTTTTGTGTTGAAGATTGTTTGGCGCTGCTTTGCAATTCAAACGGGAATAGACAAGACTTGGTTCTGGCATGGAGAAAAAAGCGTCTCCAGATCATATTTCAATGTGGTGGAATCATTTTTGCTTCAACAAAAAGCTCATATTGCCATGCATATATAGGTGTTATAGACATGATCATGTGCCGTGCTGTGGGCTGAAAGTTGTTTGCTTTTCTTTGCAATTCAAACGGGGAATAGACAAGACTCGGTTCTACGGCATGGAGAAAAAAGCGTCTCCAGATCATATTTCAATGTGGTGGAATCGGGTTCAGAAATCGACCATTTTTGCTTCAACACAAAGCTCATATTGCCATGCATATATCGGTGTTATAGACATGACTATGTGCCGTGCTGTGGGCTGAAAGTTGTTTGGTTTTCTTTGCAATTCAAACGGGGAATAGACAAGACTTGGTTCTACGGCATGGAGAAAAAAGCGTCTCCAGATCATATTTCAATGTGGTGGAATCGGGTTCAGAACTCCACCATTTTTGCTTCAACAAAAAGCTCATATTGCCATGCATATATGGGTGTTATAGACATGACCATGTGCCGTGCTGTGGGCTGAAAGTTGTTTGCTTTTCTTTGTAATTCAAACGGGAAATAGACAAGACTTGGTTCTACGGCATGGAGAAAAAAGCGTCTCCAGATCATATTTCAATGTGGTGGAATCGGGCTCAGAAATCGACCATTTTTGCTTCAACAAAAAGTTCATATTGCCATGCATATATGGGTGTTATAGACATGACCATGTGGCGTGCTGTGGGCTGAAAGTTGTTTGCTTTTCTTTGCAATTCAAACGGGGAATAGACAAGACTTGGTTCTACGGCATGGAGAAAAAAGCGTCTGCAGATCATATTTCAATGTGGTGGAATCGGGTTCAGAAATCGACCATTTTGCTTCAACAAAAAGCTCAATATTGCCATGCATATATGGGTGTTATAGACATGACCATGTGCCGTGCTGTGGGCTGAAAGTTGTTTGCTTTTCTTTGCAATCCAAACGGGGAATAGACAAGACTTAGTTCTACGGCATGGAGAAAAAAGCGTCTCCAGATCATATTTCAGTGTGGTGGAATCGGGTTCAGAAATCGACCATTTTTGCTTCAACAAAAAGCTCATATTGCCATGCATATATGGGTGTTATAGACATGACCATGTGCCGTGCTGTGGGCTGAAAGTTGTTTGCTGTTCTTTGCAATTCATACGGAGAATAGACAAGACTTGGTTCTGCGGCATGGAGAAAAAAGCGTCTCCAGATCATATTTCAATGTGGTGGAATCGGGTTCAGAAATCGACCATTTTGCTTCAACAAAAAGCTCATATTGCAATGCATATATGGGTGTTATAGACATGACCATGTGCCGTGCTGTGGGCTGAAAGTTGTTTGCTTTTCTTTGCAATTCAAACGGGGAATAGACAAGACTTGGTTCAACGGCATGGAGAAAAAAAGCGTCTCCAGATCATATTTCAATGTGGTGGAATCGGGTTCAGAAATCGACCATTGTTGCTTCAACAAAAAGCTCATATTGCCATGCATATATGGGTGTTATTAACATGACCATGTGCCGTGCTGTGGGCTGAAAGTTGTTTGATTTTCTTTGCAATTCAAACGGGGAATAGACAAGACTTGGTTCTACGGCATGGAGAAAAAAGCGTCTCCAGATCATATTTCAATGTGGTGGAATCGGGTTCAGAAATCGGCCATTTTTGCTTCAACAAAAGCTCATATTGCCATGCATATATGGGTGTTATAGACATGACCATGTGTCGTGCTGTGGGCTGGAAGTTGTTTGCTTTTCTTCGCAATTCTAACCGGGAATAGACAAGACTTGGTTCTACGGCATGGAGAAAAAAGCGTCTCCAGATCATATTTCAATGTGGTGGAATCGGTTCAGAAATCGACCATTTTTGCTTCAACAAAAAGCTCACATTGCCATGCATATATGGGTGTTATGAACATGACCATGTGCCGTGCTGTGGGCTGAAAGTTGTTTGCTTTTCTTTGCAATTCAAACGGTGAATAGACAAGACTTGGTTCTACGGCATGGAGAAAAAAGCGTCTCCAGATCATATTTCAATGTGGTGGAATCGGGTTCAGAAATCGACCATTTTTGCTTCAACAAAAGCTCATATTGCCATGCATATATGGGTGTTATAGACATGACCATGTGACGTGCTGTGGGCTGAAAGTTGTTTGCTTTTCTTTGCAATTCAAACGGGGAATAGACAAGACTTGGTTCTACGGCATGGAGAAAAAAGCGTCTCCAGATCATATTTCAATGTGGTGGAATCGGGCTCAGAAATCGACCATTTTTGCTTCAACAAAAAGCTCATATTGCCATGCATATATGGGTGTTATAGACATGACAATGTGCCGTGCTGTGGGCTGAAAGTTGTTTGCTTTTCCTTGCAATTCAAACGGGGAATAGACAAGACTTGGTTCTACGGCATGGAGAAAAAGCGTCTCCAGATCATATTTCAATGTGGTGGAATCGGGTTTAGAAATCGACCATTTTTGCTTCAACAAAAAGCTCATATTGCCATGCATATATGGGTGTTATAGACATGACCATGTGCCGTGCTGTGGGCTGAAAGTTGTTTGCTTTTCTTTGCAATTCAAACGGGGAATAGACAATACTTGGTTCTACGGCATAGAGAAAAAAGCGTCTCCAGATCATATTTCAATGTGGTGGAATCGGGTTCAGAAATCGACCATTTTTGCTTCAACAAAAAGCTCATATTGCCATGCATATATGGGTGTTATAGACATGGCCATGTGCCGTGCTGTGGGCTGAAAGTTGTTTGCTTTTCTTTGCAATTCAAACGGGGAATAGACAAGACTTGGTTCTACGGCATGGAGAAAAAGCATCTCCAGATCATATTTCAATGTGGTGGAATCGGGTTCAGAAATCGACCATTTTTGCTTCAACAAAAAGCTCATATTGCCATGCATATATGGGTGTTATAGACATGACCATGTGCTGTGCTGTGGGCTGAAAGTTGTTTGCTTTTCTTTGCAATTCAAACGGGGAATAGACAAGACTTGGTTCTACAGCATGGAGAAAAAAGCGTCTCCAGATCATATTTCAATGTGGTGGAATCGGGTTCAGAAATCGACCATTTTTGCTTCAACAATAAGCTCATATTGCTATGCATATATGGGTGTTATAGACATGACCATGTGCCGTGCTGTGGGCTGAAAGTTGTTTGCTTTCCTTTGCAATTCAAACGGGGAATAGACAAGTCTTGGTTCTACGGCATGGAGAAAAAAGCGTCTCCAGATCATATTTCAATGTGGTGGAATCGGGTTCAGAAATCGACCATTTTTACTTCAACAAAAAGCTCATATTGCCATGCATATATGGGTGTCATAGACATGACCATGTGCCGTGCTGTGGGCTGAAAGTTGTTTGCTTTTCTTTGCATATATGGGTGTTATTGACAAGCCTATGTTTATGTATACTATGATTGTCTTTTTGAATTTGGTGCTAATACTGTTATATGGAATATGGAATAGGTCTTTGGATTATGGACGCGGATATTTTCTAATGGACGACAGCTGGATTATGAATGACGGACTAGACGCTTGTAATTGCACCCCTGCATCCCGATTTGGTGAAGTTCATGGACGTATCTACTATAGTGTGGCGTTGGAATACTAAAAGATTACAAGGACCCTTGAGTAGTGTATGCGAACAGTACTGTGTGTTTTATCTCACTCACCGGAGTAGAGGACATTCTATGCAAACGATCATACAAATGTTTGATGATTATTCTCAAGCCGAAGACTGTGATGTACTCGTATACGACTGGACAGCCTCTCGTTTTAATGTGCATGCCCCATTTCCCTGGTTGTCTTAATTGATTCAATGCACCGCGCGGTGTTCTCATTGTTTTTGTTATGACGTTGTTGTTCTGACGTTTATTGACGTTCAATAAAAAAAAATTCATAAAATTTTGACTTTTTTATTCAGGTGAACAAGAATGTATAGAACATGTACAAAAAAGAATACAGTATGTGTGTAAAAACTGTGAGGAGTAGGATTCGAACCCACGTCCTGCACTTAGGACTGGCGACCATTCTGACGTTTTTACAGTTATAGTTTTAACTCATATCATGAGAAGTATATCAAATGTCATAGTTTCACAAGTCCAGGTAAGCGGTACTGATGCTATCGGGAAGGACTTTGCGCTTGGGGTAGAAGAATGTGAAGGCATCTCGTTTCTGGATGTACGTCCGCATCTGGTGGTCCACGACCCGAAATCCTCTGTTAGTCCCACTCGCACTGGCTTGACTTTGCAGCACGTTCAGGTACAAGGCTTTGTCGATGGTCGGATCGCGCCGGTTCACCCCTTTGCAGCTAAACTTATTGTTTTCCGCTCCACCGTAACAGTAATACGTCTTCGAGGAGAGAGCAATCATGGCATCGCCACTCCACTCCAACTTGAAGAGGCCCGGCGTCCGCTTGTCGTACTGGTAATGGTCACGTCGAGGTAGCCACTGGTCCCGTTCCGCCTCATACTGTGCACGTAACTCGGGGTTGACCAGGGACTCCCAATCCGCATTAGACACGGCCATGTAAGCAGAGTCTGTATCCATCTCCATCAGTTGCCAGTCTGATGGATTAAAATACACACCCATGAAATCATATAAAAACTGGAGCATCCTCAGCTTGGCCACCTGGTATACCACACCTCCAATTTGGAGGGACAGGTTGTAATGGATAGTCTTTTTGGCTGAAGTCACTTCATACGTATCGTCATCGATGACCTCCACGGACCGAAACAGGGGAAAATGGCCCTTTTTGCGGGCCTGATGGGTGGTACAGATCTTGACGTTCATGTGCTTATCTTGATTAGTGACCGTTTTGCCATAATAGCCATTGCCCGTCAATTTCCACGATTCACCGATGATGGCCTTACTCGGATCTTGATCGCCTTGACGACGGGCAGACGTCACGATGTGGGCATTCCCCACAAAACAGGCGTTGGGTACGTACTGTAAGACTTGGTACACGCGCGTGACTTCCAGGCCGTGGCTGATGTACCACTGTAGTAGCGGAATGCCCAGCAAGATTTTTTCTACCCACACACTGCCAATCAACATCCGTCGAGGTCGAGGCAAACACTCGTGTTGCTCAGCATAGGCACCCATGGTGTCTCCAATGTCATCCCGACCCACCAGTATGTTTTTAAAGATGGGTGGGCACTGGGCGAAGAGTGGCTTGAGAGTGTCGGGAACATGCAGGTCGCATTCCACGAAGCCCTAGAGGTGCCCGGAACGAATGGCGTCAAACATCTGTGGCAGAGTCAGGAGTCGCCGATGAGTGAGAGGGTACTCGCGCGCTTTAAGGAAACGGCGTAAATGTGGGAGGGCCTGGCACATGGTGTGAAATTCACACTCTCACATTTCGATGGTCACAAATCTTCTCGTGCTGATGTAAGTTGAACGATTGGTCAAACACCCGATGGCATTGGGCACAACTGTAGGACTGGGCATACAGGCTCATATTGTAGATGAGGGAAAAATGACTCACCCCGCCGTCGTCGACGACATTGACTTTCATCGTAGAAGCATACCGTTCTGTTGAGCGATGAACCAATTCAGCCACAAATATGTCATCCTCGCATCGTAATCGGTATACAAAGATATTGATGCTGAACAGAGTTTCCACGACATCCAAATACTTAAAGGGGACTCCCCGGAACTGCCGCTCATCCAGGTCTTGCTCCTGTAAATACTGTCTCCAATAGCCATTGGCCCGGGGATTACACTCGTCCAAATGCACGGCCAAACACCGAAACAGACATTTCCGGTCTTTGTAGGGACCACCCCAACCACCCCAACCTCGCATACAGTCCTTTTCGATGAAGTAGCCAAGGTGGAAGAGTGACGGGAGCACCGATAGGATGATCTCTCATTTTGGTGACGAAAAATGTGACGTTGGTCACCATTTCCACAATCCATTTGATGTTGGGCCGTTGCAGACGCGCCCATTCCAACGGGTCCAACGTAGTGAGTTGCTCGATGAGTGGCTCCAGAGAAATTGCATCGGTCATCGTGAAGGGTTGATCAAACACATAGGTATTATTGCTGGGATAAAAATACCGCAACTGGTCCGTCGCTTTGCGCCGTAAGATAACTTGAAAGCTGTGACCTGGTCTGTAAAAATGTTCTCGGCATAGGTAGAAAGATACGTGAGGTCCTGCAGTCGAAAGTTATACAAATGTAATAGACGACGGTGACGGTGAAAACAATGGCGTATGGTGTTCCAGTGACGTCGATAAATCTCACTCACACGCTCGTCTTCGGGCAAGGCATCAGCCGGAGGCGCTCCTGGGTCCCTTGGAAAATCTTCTCCATGTCTCATGCTGCGGTGAGGCTCAGGCAAATAGCTCCTGTCGTCAGAGTGGTTCAGGCTGGTCAGGTAGTCTGGTGAAGCAGACCAATGAATGCAGCAATCCCCTAAAAATTCCCACTTTTATACGTTTTTTCGTGACATTCGTGTCTTTTCGGCGACTTCCGTGTATCTTCGGTCACCTCCGTGACATCTTTGATGACGGACTTGATGGTATTAGCCTGGGCCAAGTAAGGGTAGAGAAATTCCTTCACCATGATCGTATCGCCCCGAGTTGAAGCCGAGCACAGGTAACTGGCCTAGGTAATGTAGGAAGCGGGCTTTCAATTTCTCCGCATACGGTTTAGGTAAAGGTACATTCTGCGACTGAATGTGTTCCGGGTCCTGGGTGTCCGACTCCGGCTCTGACTCTTCATCGTCGCTGAACGATACACCTGGTATAGGAATCCGGTCGTCCAGTTGGTCGTCCAGTTGGTGGTTCAGGCTGGTCAGCTAGGCTGGTGAAGCAGGCCAATGAATGCAGCAATCCCCTAAAAAATTCCCACTTTTATACGTTTTTTCGTGACATTCGTGTCTTTTCGGCGACCTCCGTGTCTCTTCGGTCACCTCCGTGACATCTTTGATGACGGACTTGATGGTATTAATGAATGCAGCAATCCCCTAAAAATTCCCACTTTTATACATTTTTTCGTGACATTCGTGTCCTTTCGGCGACCTCCGTGTCTCTTCGGTCACCTCCGTGACATCTTTGATGACGGACTTGATGGTATTAGCCTGGGCCAAGTAAGACATCTTCGTGACATCTTCGGGCATGTTCGGGCACCTCCGTGTCTCTTCGGTGATCTCCGTGACATCTTCGGTGACCTCCGTGACATCTTCGGTGACCTCCGTGTGTCTTCGGCCACCTCCGGGTCTTTTCGTGGGAGGTGACGGAAGAGACTCGGAAGTGAACGACATTGTGGGAAAAACCCCACTTGTATCTTCGGGAGGTGACCGAAGAGACTCGGAAGTGACTGAAGAGACACGGACCTGACCGAAGAGACACGAAGGTGAACGACATTGTGGAAAAACCCCACAGACAGGTCAGTGCATGGCCTATCATGTTCTGAAGATGGCGGACCTCACCGAAAAGACACGGACGTACCCATCGGACCTGACCGAAAAGACACGGACGTACCCGAAGAGACACGGAGGTGAAACAGGGAGGTGAACGACATTGTGGAAAAACCCCACAGACAGGTCAGTACATATCCTATCATGTTGCCAGGTCACGCTCCATTCACCCAGACCGGAAGTGACGTCATACATACAAGAGCGCCCCTGGCGGAAAAAAGGAACCAAGAGTTACCGCCCTGGAAAACCTGCGCTGAAATCCTGTCTATATACTACTAATAATATGTCCAGACAGGTAAATTATGATTATATGACGTCTATATAACTAAAATAATCTCCAGAGAGGTACGTTATCATTATACCACAATTATACAATTATAACTACCATGATATGGAGTCTATATTTACAATTACAATAATATGTCCAGACAGGTAAATTATGATTATATGACGTCTATATAACTAAAATAATCTCATGGGAGGTACGTTATCATTATACCACAATTATACAATTATAATTACCATGATATGGAGTCTATATTTCATTAAAACTACCATTACAGACTACCAGTGGATTAAGATAGCAAATCATGGATCAGACATTAATCGTGACCTACATATTTGTTTCATACATATACCGTCAAAGTACATTTCCTATTACTCACAAGTACAGAGAGACTCCATGGACATGGAGGATATAACGAGGGAGACTAGCAGTTATCAAATCCAATCTCAAACGCGCATTTTAAATGGCCAAATAATGGGGAATTTATTGGTAAAGCTGACCCATTATAACTGTTTTGGTAGTGGCACAATATATTATTTTGTCACTGATAACGAAACTTCAGATAGGTTATTTACCATAATACGGTGCTTATATTTACAATGGACAAAATAGCACTGGACAGATAAGGTACCATTATATGAACATCTATATTGGCTCTGAACAGTTTGGAAGATTGGGAAGGAAGGGAAGGGGGTAAGGAAAGTTAAGTTGTCAATATTGAAAGTCTAAGAAGAAAGCCTGTGTTCTTCCTCTTTCTGTTGGAATAACTATGTCAGTTGCCCATATCTTATCGTTGCCTCTATTCATGCAGCTAGTCGACTGAGTTTGCCAAGGGAACACCAGTTCGTAATTAAGTCAATCTTTGATTTGTTTATTGTCGCATTGAGCCTTTCGATGTTTCTTGGGTTGTGTACGTTATCTTTTACGACCTCAGAAGTTAGCGGTCTGTTGCGAATTCTCTACGAATATATACAAATTTTGACCAACACATGTGGTTCAGCAATACTGTCAGTATAATTTACTTCCGAAAATTACATCTTCTAGTGTAAATTTTATTTATACGTATTTGTTTCGGTAACCCCATCTTCACCAGCCAAGTCAACTACATCGCAAAGCTCTATACGCTGCCTTGACATACGTGGCTGGTGGCAGAGGAGTACTGCTCTGCGCCACCTAGCGGAAGTTTTAACGATGAGCGACTTTTTGCCTCCAGGAGTTGTTCCCCTTCAATTTCAAGTCGACCACACTCGTAAGGCGATTCGTTATCGTTCGACCGTGCAGCGCGTCCCAAAGGCTGATTCAACTGATCAGAACACCGAAAGTGGACGTGAAAATGCTTCTCCTGTTGTTTTTTTCGGCAGAATTTCCCCACACATTCGACACAACTCGTTCTTAGTGGGGGCCGCCATACAGGTAATCAACTGCTACCCGTACGTAACGCGCATTCTGATTGGATGCAGCAAGCCGTCTCTGCATTCCACTCATCGATGAGGATTCACGTTTCAATTGGACTAGAGAAGTATGCCAAGGCAATGTACAGAGCAACGTGATGTACGTCGACTTGGCTAGAGAAGATGCGGTAACCCAGACTTGGAAGCGAGTCCACAGCTCTTTCGAGAATCTACAATTTAAAAATAAATTAATTATTGTTTGCCTCTTTGCAGAAGCTATATTTTTCAGATTGTACCATTCCCCTTATGTACAGCAGTGTATTTGTTTTCAAGCTCCGGTAATTGAATTTATATTGTAAATATTGTTTTTTTAATATGAGGTTACAGCAGAAGTTTTTTGATAAATATGTTTTCAATCCAAACAATTCCGAATGCATTCTTTAGATGGTGCGTGACGATACGTTTTTAAGAGATCAATGTTGAAATCCCCCATCAAAACACAGTTTTAATTATCGATTTTCTAATTTTTAATCGTGGAAATTAAATATCTGTTGAAAACATTAATTGTTTTGTTATGGGGTCGACTCATCATCTCAAGCTAATTCTAAGGATAAAGATTCATACTCATCCTCCTCATCTGACAGCCACATTCAGCAGTTGGAATGTTGGTAGACATCCCCCGAATGTTGGTAGACATCCCCCGAATCGCCCAGATCTCACAACATTATATTGCGATTATAATTTTGATATGAAATTGAAATCCGTGAAAAAAAGAAGAATCCAAATCGAGTCATTCAAACACACATTTAGACACGGAGGACCCCTTGGACCAAAACGCCATTTAAACTGGTGATGTGCGTTGGCATTATATTTCCACTGCTGATATGTTGGTATTCCTTTATCTTTAGTTGTGAGTGAGATTTAGCATTGTCTATAATATGAACAAGATGCAAGATGCCGTTTAATCTGAGTAATGCATGCATGTTTTTTTAAATGTATTACAATATATATATATATATATATATATATATATATAAAATTATTATTATTTTTATTTTCATTTATTTTGTTATTATTTTTTACTTCTTTATTTATTTATTTTTATTTATTTTATATTTTTTTCATTTTTTTTAGATTTTATTTATTTTTATTATTTTTTTATTTTATATTTTATATTTTATTTTTTTATTTTGTTTTTATTATTATTTTTTTTTTAACTTCAATTTCTTGTCATTATATTCTACTGGTGCTTTTATGTAAATATTTATATTGGCGTTTTTATGTAAATATATCATGTTTATATTGTTATCGGGGGCCACAATCATAGGTGCTAGTCACCTGTGTGGCCTTCCTGACGAATGTCAAAGATGAATAAATAAAAAATAAATAAAATAGTATATCTGGCATGGTTAGGATTATGTCCTTTGCACAAACAGTGATCACGAAATGCTGACATCTAATATTTAATGGAGGTTAAATTATGTTCTAACATCCTTTCATGTACATGTCTAATAGTCTTTCCTATGTAGGTAGATTGACAACCTCCACCATTTATTTTGTATATAACATCATATATGGCGTTCGTCCAGTCGCTATACAGCTGAAATATTGCTGAACGTGACGTTAAACCTTAATTCTCTCTCTCTCTCTCTCTCTCTCTCTCTCTCTCGTTGCTAATATTCGCACTATTGTCATGTTTTAACCCACCCTAGCTGGACCAAAGAAGGAATTTTTCAGATCTTGTTTTACCGAAAATAAACTTTCATGGTCCATCTAGGGACCGAGTGGCTACTTCATACTTTCCACTTGAACATCACATTCCACAAAAGCGCGGCTGAGATACCAAGGCTGCGTCTTAGAATTCTCCGTATTTTAGTTTGAACGTGAGGTGCAGGAGGAGGATTTTCTGCGGAGTCGAACGGTTGCTTTTTAACCCCCGGACGTCATCAACTTTTCCCACCTCTTACATATCTCATCAAATACGTAATTTTACACATTTTAGGTGTATAGCAAGCACCGAATAGATGTCTTTTAATTTTCTCCTCTTCAGAGGCGTTTATACCGTTTCAGCAAATTATTTACTGATTAATTTCGGATAGTACAGATCTGGATCTTTTTGCTGCAGTTTAAGCACTCCATGTGTACACTTTTATATAATTAACTGTGAACTTTATGTCAATTCTATATTGACGTTTTATAGTAAATTCGTAACTTGCTTCTGGCATAATATTTTGTATAGATCTTTTATCGTTAATACTTATCTTACTTATACATTCGTCTTAGTCTTGCATGTCCTATTGCATGTTTTCCGAATTTCTCTACTCCATGTATATACAGCGAAAATCACATGGATTAAGAATATTGATCAGCGGTGCGGGTTTGATGTTTTGGAGCATCGTGGTGTCTTGCTGGCATCATTTGAAACTATTGACCGCTTATCTAACTGGCCTAGTTGTATGTATACTATGATTTATTCTTTTAGTTTGGTACTGATGTGTGGGTTGGGTCTTTGGGTTATGGACGCGGGGGTTCTTTGGTGGACGACAGCAGTAGTATTGTTAGGTGAAAAAAGGTCACATTTTGCCGGGGGAGGTAACCCTTGCATCCGACAGGGGGCGCTGTTCCAGGTTATAGTATAGGGAGCGGCCATGCACGGCCTTTCACCTCTGAGGCCGTCAAGGCCGCTATAGTTCCGGCACTTCTGGTCACCTGACCTTGTATTCCTCCGCGGTGATGCGGCCTGTCGGTGATGCGGTCGCCTCCGCGGAGAAAAAGTAGTCCCCAGAAAACAAATACACTGCATGGTCCGATGGGGTCGTATGAGGTATCATTGTGAAGCTTAGGGGAGGGGGCATCTGATGGGCTGGGTGCGGGGTTGAAATAGCGTCATGCTGCGCATGCGCGGTGGCCCAAGTGTATGGAAATAGACGTTTTGGCGTCTAGGGCAGCCACTAATGGTCCGATGGAGTTGAGTGAGGTATCAAAGTGAAGCATTCGTGAAGGGGCATCTGATGGGTTGGATGTGGGGTTGAAATAGCGTCATGCTGCGCATGCGCGGGTGACCAAGGGTATGAAAATAGACGTGTTGGCGTCTAGGGCAGCCACTAATGATCCATTGGAATTGTATGAGGTATCAATGTGAAGCCTATGTGAAGGGGCATCTGATGGGTTGGGTGTGCGGTAGGAATATCATTCTGCGCATGTGCAGACGCAATGCGGAGCTCTCGTCCAATCAGAAGCGAGTATTTCAAATCCGTCACAGAGCTCTAAACCAATCAGAAGCGAGTATTTTGACCCGGTGCATTATGGGACATATCCAAGATGGCGGCACGTATGTTCAAGGTGGCGGCACATCCGGTGTCGAAAACTGGCCATTTCGTCGGGATGTGGTCACCTAGTGTCGAAAACTGGACCCTGTATGGGTCCCGCTAGACGTTTTGGGATCTAGAGGAGCCATTCATGGGCCGATGGAGTTGTATGAGGTATCAAAGTGAAGCTTATGTGAAGGGGCCTTTGACTGGACTAGTGTCTCGGCCGTTGTCACCATTCTGCGCATGCGCAAACAGGGAATTGTGGGAAAAGGGTATGGAAAAAGACGTTTTGGGGTCGAGGTGGGTCACTATTGGTCCGATGGAGTCGTATGAGGTATCAATGTGAAGCACACGTGAGGGGGCATTTGACTGGACTAGTGGCTCGGGCGTTGTCACCATTCTGCGCATGCGCAGATATGGAATTGTGAGCAACGCCCACCAACGCCAAGCTCAACGCTTCAACGCCCTGGTGAATTAGCCCAAAAGCTCTGATTTTCATGGAATTGTCATTAATATATTGGAAATGCAGTGACGCCCGTCAACGCTCGTAGTTACGCCTTAACGCGCTAGCATAGCGCCTTGACGCCATGATATAGACCGGAGAGAGAAAACAACAACAACAAGGATGACACATGAGAGAACAACAACAACAACAACAAGTTTTTTTCATATAGTTTATTTTCCCCTCCATCATAACATACCCACGCTGGGGGAGCCGCGTTGGGTATGTTTACAATTCAAGAAAGACTCTTGTCCAATCAGAGACCGCCATTTGGTCCTGCCATGGCCATTTTGGGAAAGTGAAGGAACGTATTTGGTGTAGAGATGGACCACTATTGCTCCGAATGCATCGTGTGGGGTGTCATTTTGTAGCTCTCGGGGTGTAGACCCCGATTTGTGAGCTGTCCATGTCATCTGTGATGTCATGGGTGACGTCATCAGGACGAGTAGTAGCGCAAGTGAGCATTTTGGGACAGTGAAGGAAGGTATTTGGAGTGGAGAGGGGCCATCTTTGGTCCGAATGCGTCGTGGAAAGTGTCATCTTGCAGTTCCCGGGGTGTAGACTCCATTTAAGGGATGTCCACAGCATCTGTGACGTCACCAGTGACGTCATCAGTACGAGTAGTAGCGAAAGAACATGTTTTATAATAGGCCAGGCCGCTTCTCTTTTATAGCACGCTAGCTGGACATCTATTTTTAGCACACTCAGCTGATGATCTATTTTTAGCACACTCAGTTAAACTACCACAAGTCGAGGACCGAGACTGGTGTACTGGTGTATGCCTGAGCCGCATTACGCGTGTGTGAGTGAGTGAGAGTGAGTGAGTGAGTGAGAGTACTCACTCACTCACTCACCGTCGTTAGTGTGTCCATGCGTTAAGACGGGCGTTGGGGACGCCTCACTCACTTACTCACTCACTCACTCACTCACACTCACTCATTCACTCACTCACTTACCGTCGTTAGTGCGTCCATGCGTTAAGACGGGCGTTGGGGACGCCTCACTCACTCACTCACTCACTCACTCACTCACTCACACTCACTCACTCACAATCACTCACTCACTCACCAACTCACTCACTCACTCACTCACTCACTCACTCACTCACTCACTCACTCACACTCAGATGTGTGGGGCGCGCCCTCAGCCAATCAGAAGGGAGTATTTTGACTCGGTGCATTATAGGACATATCCAAGATGGCGGCGTCTGCCTTCTGGTTCAAGATGGCGGCACGTCCGGTGTCGAAAACTGACCATTTTGTCGGAATGTGGTCATCTGGTGTCGAAAACTGGACCTTGTATGCCTGTACCCTACAGCCCAGCGTCCAATATATATATGGAATGATGAGGGACACGACTTAATCTCTATATGTACAGACACCACCACACACCAATAATACCACCACACACACACACACACACACACACACCACCAACACCACCACCAACGCCACCACCAACGCCACCAACGCCACCACCGGGCGTTGACAGGCGTCACCGTCCGGTGGTGGTGGTAGCTCCCGTGTGGCAGAGCTGTTGGATCGGAGCTCTCGGAGCTTAAAGCTTGCGGCGCTCGGAAATGACGTCATCGCAGGCATGCGCGTGTACCTGTGCTGCACCCGCACCCTGGTGTACCCTATTCCCTACGGGCTATAGGGTACTGGGTGCAGCACAGGTACACGCGCATGCCTGCGATGACGTCATTTCCGAGCGCCGCAAGCTTTGAGCTCCGAGAGCTCCGATCCAAGAGCTCTGCCACACGGGAGCTACCACCACCACCGGACGGTGACGCCTGTCAACGCCCGGTGGTGGCGTTGGTGGCGTTGGTGGTGGCGTTGGTGGTGGTGTTGGTGGTGTGTGTGTGTGTGTGTGTGTGTGTGTGGTGGTATTATTGGTGTGTGGTGGTGTCTGTACATATAGAGATTAAGTCGTGTCCCTCATCATTCCATATATATATTGGAAGCTGGGCTATAGGATACAGGCATACAAGGTCCAGTTTTCGACACCAGATGACCACATTCCGACAAAATGGTCAGTTTTCGACACCGCACGTGCCGCCATCTTGAACCAGAAGGCAGACGCCGCCATCTTGGATATGTCCTATAATGCAGCGAGTCAAAATACTCCCTTCTGATTGGCTGAGGGCGCGCCCCACACATCTGAGTGTGAGTGAGTGAGTGAGTGAGTGAGTGAGTTGGTGAGTGAGTGAGTGAGTGAGTGAGTGAGTGAGTGAGGCGTCCCCAACGCCCGTCTTAACGCATGGACGCACTAACGACGGTGAGTGAGTGAGTGAGTGAGTGAGTGAGTGAGTGAGTAAGTGAGTGAGGCGTCCCCAACGCCCGTGTTAACGCATGGACACACTAACGACGGTGAGTGAGCGAGTGAGTACTCTCACTCTCACTCACTCACACACGCGTAATGCGGCTCAGGCATACACCAGTACACCAGTCTCGGTCCTCGACTTGTGGTAGTTTAACTGAGTGTGCTAAAAATAGATCATCAGCTGAGTGTGCTAAAAATAGATGTCCAGCTAGCGTGCTATAAAAGAGAAGCGGCCTGGCCTATTATAAAACATGTTCTTTCGCTACTACTCGTACTGATGACGTCACTGGTGACGTCACAGATGCTGTGGACATCCCTTAAATGGAGTCTACACCCCGGGAACTGCAAGATGACACTTTCCACGACGCATTCGGACCAAAGATGGCCCCTCTCCACTCCAAATACCTTCCTTCACTGTCCCAAAATGCTCACTTGCGCTACTACTCGTCCTGATGACGTCACCCATGACATCACAGATGACATGGACAGCTCACAAATCGGGGTCTACACCCCGAGAGCTACAAAATGACACCCCACACGATGCATTCGGAGCAATAGTGGTCCATCTCTACACCAAATACGTTCCTTCACTTTCCCAAAATGGCCATGGCAAGACCAAATGGCGGTCTCTGATTGGACAAGAGTCTTTCTTGAATTGTAAACATACCCAACGCGGCTCCCCCAGCGTGGGTATGTTATGATGGAGGGGAAAATAAACTATATGAAAAAAACTTGTTGTTGTTGTTGTTGTTCTCTCATGTGTCATCCTTGTTGTTGTTGTTTTCTCTCTCCGGTCTATATCATGGCGTCAAGGCGCTATGCTAGCGCGTTAAGGCGTAACTACGAGCGTTGACGGGCGTCACTGCATTTCCAATATATTAATGACAATTCCATGAAAATCAGAGCTTTTGGGCTAATTCACCAGGGCGTTGAAGCGTTGAGCTTGGCGTTGGTGGGCGTTGCTCACAATTCCATATCTGCGCATGCGCAGAATGGTGACAACGCCCGAGCCACTAGTCCAGTCAAATGCCCCCTCACGTGTGCTTCACATTGATACCTCATACGACTCCATCGGACCAATAGTGACCCACCTCGACCCCAAAACGTCTATTTCCATACCCTTTTCCCACAATTCCCTGTTTGCGCATGCGCAGAATGGTGACAACGGCCGAGACACTAGTCCAGTCAAAGGCCCCTTCACATAAGCTTCACTTTGATACCTCATACAACTCCATCGGCCCATGAGTGGCTCCTCTAGATCCCAAACCGTCTAGCGGGACCCATACAGGGTCCAGTTTTCGACACTAGGTGATCACATCCCGACGAAATGGCCAGTTTTCGACACCGGATGTGCCGCCACCTTGAACATACGTGCCGCCATCTTGGATATGTCCCATAATGCACCGGGTCAAAATACTCGCTTCTGATTGGTTTAGAGCTCTGTAACGGATTTGAAATACTCGCTTCTGATTGGACGAGAGCTCCGCATTGCGTCTGCACATGCACAGAATGATATTCCTACCGCACACCCAACCCATCAGATGCCCCTTCACATAGGCTTCACATTGATACCTCATAAAATTCAAATGGATCATTAGTGGCTGCCCTAGACGCCAACACGTCTATTTTCATACCCTTGGTCACCCGCGCATGCGCAACATGACGCTATTTCAACCCCACATCCAACCCATCAGATGCCCCTTCACGAATGCTTCACTTTGATACCTCACTCAACTCCATCGGACCATTAGTGGCTGCCCTAGACGCCAAAACGTCTATTTCCATACCCTTGGGCCACCGCGCATGCGCCGCATGACGCTATTTCAACCCCGCACCCAGCCCATCAGATGCCCCCTCCCCTAAGCTTCACAATGATACCTCATACGACCCCATCGGACCATGCAGTGTATTTGTTTTCTGGGGACTACTTTTTCTCCGCGGAGGCGACCGCATCACCGCCAGGCCGCATCACCGCGGAGGAATACAAGGTCAGGTGACCAGAAGTGCCGGAACTATAGCGGCCTTGACGGCCTCAGAGGTGAAAGGCCGTGCATGGCCGCTCCCTATACTATAACCTGGAACAGCGCCCCCTGTCGGATGCAAGAGTTACCTCCCCCGGCAAAATGTGACCTTTTTTCACCTAACAATACTACTGACAGCTGAGTGTTGAATGACGAACTAGACGCTTGTATTTTACTAACATATAATATTATATCCTATACGTATATTATATATTTTGTATTTTCTTTAATTATCTTATTTATATATAGAGTCTTGGTTATGGAGCCTGTAAATGGGTCCTCTGGGGCCCGTTGATCATCCCATGAAATGAATAATAAATAAATAAATAAATAAATGAATTTTTATCTTGCTTCCATCAGTGACAATAAACCAATGTCGAATTACGTGTAGTATTCAATTACATGTGACTGTATGAAGATGGATTATTGACGCGGCATTTTATTCTACAACATCTTTGTATTAATCTGTTATTTATGTTATAAAGTGATACAGTTGGCTATCTCGCTTCATTCGTATTATTGTTATGGCTAATTTTTAGGAGACATTTAATCATTCCCTCGTTTGCACTCTTCCTTTTCATTTGTGGAAATATCGTTAGCTCGACCTGGCCATCGTTTGTTTCATTATTTCGTGATTTAGACAATAAAGTACAGATAAACTGCTATGTACAGATTGTACTATTGTTTAGAGAGAGGAGAGTGTAAATTGTGCATTGATAATACATTGTAATAGTTAACTTCAGACATCGATACCTACCCCCGATGAGAAGCTGCATTCTTTCTAAATTGAATAACCCGAAACACTAAGTATGGAAACTCTATACAGCCTGATTATAGTGTAGTGTCAGATATGAGACTTGTATTTAAAAAATGTTCCATTTCCAGATCAAGGTCATCACTCAGTTAGATGATAAGGACAAATGTTTTTTTCTGTGATGGCCAATTCGGAAGGTGATCGGAATACCCGGAAGCTATCGCAAAGCTAACTCAACTTCGAAATTACGAGTTGCAACCGAAATTAATTTAGTTTTTGGCTAAAATATGAGGCGGTCGTTTTGAAATCGTGTGAAATAATTGTTTTCTTCTGGATCCCTAAAACTATTTGCCACATGAACAGTGTTCATATATTTCAACTTTGATTCAATGTTTCAGTTGGCGACCTATGGCAATGTCCATAAATATTGTGATAAATGGCGAAGAAAAATATTTTCAAACTAACAAAATAGTGCATAACTTCAGATGCCATTTTGAAAATGGCCGACGCGACCTAAGAAGAGGTAACGGTGGTTCCATATTTAGAAATACACACAAGACTTTTATGTACCTCAATGCCAAATATCACGATTTTATTATGAGAATACGCGCAATTTTGTTTCACGTTTGTTGGCATGGACTATAAAAACAGTGCTATATAACGCAGTGGGTGGAGAGAAACCCGATGCAGTGCTTTAGGTTACTGGTGCTCGTCATACTCTGCAGTGCGACCTGGTGAAATGTATACTGATACAGGAGTCAGTATGTGATCCTACTGCCCACGTGGGACATCTCTTCTATCACCTTGACTATGTTGAGTTATCACCGTTTTGTACGCGTCAGGCTGCCGATGAAAGGGAGGTAACTAATTAAGCCAGACAATTCGTCAATATGTAACACATTGCAGTGTGGGAGATATTTGAGTAATTCAGTCATCCAATCATCTGGAATCTGCTCATTTGAAGTGTACACACCGATAGGTGATCATACAATATGCATTATTAATTACCATTCATGACATACTTACATGGTTTTGACAAAGAGGTAAGGAAGAAAGTACTTGTAGCGTTACATATACAGCACGGTACTTTTCTCGAATTATAAAAATCGCATATAACACAATGATGTAATTGGACTAGATAACAAATGACCTTGCGCAGGGAATAATGATCAATTATCTTGGAATAACACTTATATTACTACACTGAAAATTTTGCCGTAATTTTATCTCTCCTGTGTCCTTAGTATTTTATGAATTATTCCTCCAATATTGCTTAAGCGGAATATTCTTTAAATTCATGATGGAAGTTATCGTAACATCATTTTAAGACCTTTCTCTCAATATGGCGTATGTTTGTCAGTGTAACAAACAGTGTAGCAAATACATACATTGTCGGTTCAGTTCTCAAATGCTTACACCATGGTATGACGTGGTGGAAAAGCGAAAGTGAACAGTGAGTCCGGTTACACACAGGGCAAATCGTTTGTCAAAAAAGTCCCGCATGGTCTACCAACAACAACACTGCGAGAAGGATAATATACATCAAGTAGGGAGCCCCAGTCGAACAAGTGTCGCGTTGTAGCGGGATCACACGGCTCCATGGGTCGATCGGCTCTATCGGGCAATAAAACAAACCCTCCCAACTCTCTGTCTATTAGTTTTATCGAGTTCGGCTAAGAGTTTGATTGCCGTGAAGAGCTCACCCGTCTGCGATCAGTCTTCAAACATCAACGGCCGGTTGAATTTCTCCTCCATTATATTCGTACGTGTCACGTGATCATATCGTATCGTACGGATCACGTGGCCCGTACGAAGGTAATGGCGAAAATTCAACCGGCCGTTGATGTTTGAAGGCCGTTGTTGGTATCCAGAAGTTTGATCATCCCTGTCAAAGTGGCCACATGAACATCTACAATTAAAGGGTGGTCGAGATACAGAGCATCACAGGAGTCACTCATTAACCTTGTGATGTATTTGGATAGAATACAGTCAGAATATCTGCCTGTGAGTTTATGTCAGTACGACGGAGTTTTCCAACCACCATGGCATGCTATCTCGAAAACTCCTGTTATGTCTGGGCAAACGATAGGCATTAAAGGCAACATAATAAGGGTGGTGAGAAAAGATGTCGGCGTACTGACAAGAAGACTACCACCCCACACTGGCTGCATTATATCTAAGTGAGTGGATATGATTTAACGTCGCTTTCAACTATATTTCCATCATATCACGACGTTGGGTCCTATTCCTTTTCACACCCGTGAACCACACGGGTGGCATCCTATTCATTTTCACACCGGGGAACCCACGGGTGCCTCAGTTAGTCGCCTCCTACGACAAGCTGTCTGACGGGCTGAGGCCTATTCTGATAGGGCCTAAGGTTATTGAATTATGTCAGCTTTGCGTCATGTGAATATTGCTTTTATTCCTCTTGTATTCATCTTGTCATGTTTGGCAACTTGTTCTTCTTATTTGTATGACTATATTACCAGTCTGCTGACTGCGTTGATGTGTCAATAAAAAAGTTCTATAAGTTCTATCATCACCTGCGGTGTGCACAACAACAACCCAGGTCAAGCCCCGGAAGCCCCTCGGGGCGCATTATATCTAAAGAAACATCATAAGAACCAAAGCTGATTCTCGATGAAAAAAAAATCGCAAATCACCACTCAGTTATCGCTTAAATGTTTGGTTGTTTTTATGTGTTGAGTTTTGCGACATCTCTTTTATACATGTAATTTGGTGGTGGAACTAAACGTTCAACCATTTAATAAAATGATTATCAATTTCGGGTCCATCGTGCTCAAGTGTGTCACACACTATAAGACTGAAGCATAGAATTCTCACTTCAGAGAACGGTTTATATGGACTGTGACACCTGATGATTAAAATGTGGCAGTGTATGGCTCTATGCGACTGTGTGAACATGTATCATTCTATTGTACTACACGTTTATCACATTGACCATTTTCTTCGGAAAACCATGAAAACTATTTATTATTGTTTTGCTGAAATTATCTCACCATAAACAGGCAACGATTAAAAGCAACATAGTAATGGTGGTGGAAAAAGATGTCGGTGTCGGACAAAAACTGACTGCATTATATCTAAAAATATCACAAGAACCAAAACTGATTTCTGTGATGATTTGTATCCCAGTCACGCTTTTCGTATTGTAGATTTCCATGTGGACATGTTGAATGACCATGTCCATACGGTCCCTAGCACCAGCGTGATCATGAGTGGTAGAGGAGTCGACTACTATACAGTAGCGTATGAACTCCCTGTGGTCTATTTTTACCGCGTTACATGTAAATATCGGTCAGCACAAATGCAGACCCGTGAAGCTTCAGTGCAGTGCAAATGCAGAACCGTGAAGTACATTAGATTTCGTAATCAACTTCTGTAATAAGACCAAGTGTAGGTAAGAATCAGTATGTATGTGTATGAATGCATTCCATGTTTACATTTAGTTCCTTAAGTATAATAGACATGTTTGTTGATTACCCATGTCGCGGTTGGAGAGTCGTGTATTCAATATACTATATCAGGTTTTCATTTTCTATAAGCTACTTTTCCGTAGCCAAGGATAAGTTAACCAAAGCAAGGTTATAATACCTGAGTTACTTATAGCTCAAATTTTCCGTTAATATGAGACTGTACGTTATAGTCTCCGAGTAGGCTTATTCCTGGGGATGATTCCACGTGTGTAATTGTTAAATACCTCAATCCTGATTTGAAAGCGTAAGATTACATTTCAAGAGAACACTTAAAGCAATTGTCAATAAGCCATACAACACGAAAAAGAAAATCCGTTGTGTATATATTGATTGTGTATGTTTTCTTCTAGACTATTTACACATTGACTAGGATATCCCTAAGGCTGGAGTGCATGAAGGAAGCAAACCGTATGTGTATAGCGGTCAGTGCTTCATAATTCAACGTGACTGAAGGTGGAAATGGCTTCACAAAAGTTCAAGATTGCAACCGTAAGCAAACGACAGACATGGGGAAATAATATGGAATTTCTGTTCGTTACCATCGGAATGGGAATCGGATTTGGCAATGTTTGGCGTTTTCCTTATGTCTGCTATCGGAACGGTGGTGGTAAGTAGTCATAAAATCAAATCAGAAACTGTTGATCTAATATACTGGCATACAAATACTTACCTTCGCACATCAACCATAATATATAGACTATTTCCGTATTATATGTAATTGTAGAGATTTTTCCGGGAATTCCTCGCACTCAACTATGGCATCATGTCTTTCCATATTCCCATCAGAAGAATATAAAGTTTGAGTTTCTTTCATCGCCAATAAATGACGGCGAAATATGGGGATGGCCCTAACTCATCGCCATTTATTGCTGATAATTTCGTCGCCGCTATTTTGTTGATAGCCATCACCATTTTATTTCAGTGTGAGGCCTGTAAGTATGTGTATTTGTGTTCTGAGTGTAGTATAGTATCAAAGTACCAGCAGACGAACGCATCGTCGGAAAAACTGCAGCATTCACAGTCTCTGTTGATTTGTGTTTCCGTTCTTCGAGCATTGCGCCTGACAGCTAGATTTTGTGGCTAGACATATTTGAGACATATTGGGAAATTACTTAAAAATACGCGGAGATCACAATAACGGTCATACAGTAATTATGAATACGTCCGTGGACGGTATTTGACGCCACTTCCCCCAATGGTAATTTACAGTAACTTCCCTTATATGACTAGTTAAATTAAGTAAATTCAGTTTTAGCTTCCCAAACGTACCAGAAAGGCCCCACTTAGCCGGCAAGGGGCATTTCTGACTCCCGACGTTCAACTTCCGACTTTATTTTATCCAATCACATAACGAATATAATGCACAAAACTGATTGTGTAAAAAAATGGTCCTTCGGTTGTCTTGGCCACCTAAAAGTTGCAAAAACCCCTCACCCAGACAGTTTCAGTCACTGATTTTTGGTACACAATAAATGAAAAATGCATTTGCAAAAAGTCTGGAAGATTTGACTGAATGCAGAAGATGCTTTAGCAGTGGCTTGTAAAAGATTAAAATATGTTGGAATTCAGTGTGGGATGTTGGATGCATTGAACGAAATGTGATAATAATTTGTCTGAATTGAAAGTCTCTAACTGCAAGGGTTCATCTTCGCATATCCAAGTCGAACACTACACCTGTTGACTTGGCTGAACATAAATTATCTGATCAGAATACGGGTTTGGTGATGTCATAGCTCTATAAATATTCCGTGGTTCATATTAGGAGAAGTGCAGTGTATAACCTCTTTAAAATTCAAACTTGATTGGCTATTCGAAAGAAATTAACATCAATACAACCACCATTTGCCATATTTGGAAACCACACAGGTAGACATCAAAGAAAATCTTCGCTGCACGGTGTCGGCAAGCTCCTATCTTGATTGGCTATATGACATCACGTGCGTTTCCCGGTTTGAACAATTTACTCTCTTCATTAAATCAAGGTAAATGACGGAACGTTAGTGTAGTATTTAACTTGAAATGTGAAAATGGAACGGTTTGGCTTCTGTCTCGTTCATCATCATCATACGGGCATTTCGCATGACGTTGCCATGGAAACCACAAAAATCATCGCATGTACCCAAATTCATTAGTCTTGTGGACGACCACCCAACAATCGTGTATGGCGAATTTGAAGTCTTTATCGTTAACAGTTTGTCTTCTATCGCGTTCACATCGTCATATGAACATTTGCCTGACGTTGTCATGGAAAAAAAAATCCCCGGAAAAACCTCAATGTGGCAACTGAATTATGTTCCAGGTTGTGGGGACATGCCCTGGAGAGAGAGTCAGTTTCCGTATTTGACACAGGTTTTAATGCTATTCTGCTAAGTGAATAAGAAGTTGGAAGATGGAAGGCAGAAGTAGGAAGTGGGAAATGAGAGGGAAGTCGGAAGCTCTTCGGCTTTCGCAATTATCTACTTATCTACTTTCGCATTTCTCATCCCTTACATGTCCGCTGTCTTTTTATTTCAGGGGCGTTCCTCATCCCTTACTTGTTAGCTGTCTTGCTGTTTGGCCTGCCTGTCGTATTTCTTGAGGGCGCTTTGGGACAATTCATGTCACAGGCGGTGTTGTCCTGGAAAATAGTACCATTATTCGAAGGTACAGTACAAGCACTAATTTCTCTGAAATATTTTTCAGTGTTCTATATTGGTTCTTGGTATTCACATCCATTCAGCACCAGTGGTTTCCTTAACATTTACAACCGCAGGCGCTCAAGCAAAATATACATTTGAATGAATATATGGCAATTTAATCGCAGGGAAAGTACCTCAGGGAAAATTAAATCTTGTGATGAAATACACAGGATTAGTTATTACTTTGAGGAATTCTCAGTTCAGTATATTCTCGCCTCGCTTGGAAGTAGATAAGAGAAATTTTGGAAAGTGCAAAAAGATAATATATCTCCTCTCATGGGTATTTGATACACACGAGAATGGATGGGAAAGTGTGTCTTATCGAGAAGAAGCATGGTTCCTTACAGTTTTAAGACCCCAAACTATAAGTATCAGAAATACACATACCGGTACCGTACGCAGTTACCACGGCATTCATATCGCTATCGATCCTTCTATAAGGAGTACTGGTTCAGAGTATTATGAATGTGGAGAAATGATCATGGCCATATTTTGTCTTGGCAGATGTGGGTGAGATCATTCATCATGTTCCTACGAAGTAGGCTACAGATCGCAAATTGTCCGGTAATGAGTGAGTGAGTCCATCCGAATCCTTTCGTCGGCAAAATAAGCAGAACCGTTCACATTAGAACTTTGATTTTTGGCATGAACGTGCATTAGGACATTGTTACCAGCAAGTTCTGATCTGAAATAATTCTGATTAAAATTAGATTTATAATTAACCCTTCAGTATATTGTTATATATATATATGTAAACTGTAGCCTTTAACGTGTATCCTATTTAACATCCAAACATTTCATCATTGACCACACCAGCTAAGTAGTATATAAAGCGTCTTTAAAGTCTTATTGACCCCGGAAATTTGCATATTTTGTGGAGGTCACGTGGAGGTAGTCAATCAGAAGCGAGTATTGATGTCACGTGGTGTATGGTGGGTGGATGGTGGTGGTGGGTGGTGGGTTTAAGATGGCGGCTGGTGTGGTGGATGGTGGTGGTGGGTTTAAGATGGCGGCTGGTGGTGGTGGAAGATGGTGGTGGTGGTGGTGGTGGGTTTAAGATGGCGGCTGGTGGGTGGATGGTGGTGGTGGGTTTAAGATGGTGGCTGGTGGGTGGATGGTGGTGGTGGGTTTAAGATGGCGGCGTGGGTGGGTGGATGGTGGTGGTGGGTTTAAGATGGCGGCTGGTGGGTGGATGGTGGTGGTGGGTTTAAGATGGCGGCTGGTGGGTGGATGGTGGTGGTGGGTGGTGGGTTTAAGATGGCGGCCGGTGTGAGTGAGTGCAAGAATGTATTCATCCGCGGTCATGTCTGGCGGTGATTCGGTCGCGGGAAAAACCTTCCGCGGAGAAAAAGTAGTCCCTAGATAAAATGGTCCGATGGGGTCGAGTGAGGTATCCAAGTGAAGCTTAGGGGAGGGGGCATCTAATGGGCTGGGGGTGGGGTTGACATATCGGCCTTCTGCGCATGCGCGGTGGCCGAAGGGTATGAAAATAGCCGTTTTGGGAACAACAAGTTTAGTAATGTTTATATAGTTTATTACCCCAATGTTACATCATACCCAGGCTGGGGGGAGCCGCCCTGGGTATGTTTAGTATGTTCACAGCAAAACAAATTGAAATATCAAACACCATGTTTTATTATTTAACACATTGTCACATTAGGTACAAGGGTTTACTGAGCTCAAGTCAGCGAGCAGCATGTAGACATAGAGTGTGTGTACGGCATGATATTCATCAGTGCACGGGTGACGCATTCAACCGATGGGGGTGATCGGTCAGCTTGGTCAGATCTACGTGCACCAGGGACGGAAAGACGATGATGAGTTCAAACAAGTCTTGTTGCAGAACTATTGAACAAGTGTTGAAAAACATTTACCGTATTCCTACACATTCATTGAAGTGGCTTGAGAGCGTATAATTGTATTAAAAATTCAGAGTTTTTTACTGTTAATTGTATTAAATGCAGAACTATTGAACAAGTGTTGAAAAACATTTACCGTATTCCTACACATTCATTGAAGTGGCTTGAGAGCGTATAATTGTATTAAAAATTCAGAGTTTTTTTTACTGTTAATTGTATTAAAATTCAATACTCAGATATAATTGTATTAAAATTCAATACCCTGGTGAACACGTTCATTCTATTTGTGTTAATAAAAATAGTAGAAAATTAAAAAAATGGTTGTTAGTGTTCATTCTTTTTTTTCTTTTTTTTTAAATTTAAAAAAAAAAAAAAAAAAAATTCAGCCCCGCCCCCTTTTCACCGCACCCTCCCCCCCTTTCCCCCTTTCCCCTTTTTTTTCAATAATTTCAAAAAAATTGTAAAAAAAATAGTAGAAAATTAAAAAAATGGTTGTTAGTGTTCATTCTTTTTTTTCTTTTTTTTTAAATTTAAAAAAAAATATTCAGCCCCGCCCCCTTTTCACCGCACCCTCCCCCCCTTTCCCCCTTTCCCCCTTTTTTTCAATAATTTCAAAAAAATTGTAAAAAAAATAGTAGAAAATTAAAAAAATGGTTGTTAGTGTTCATTCTTTTTTTTCTTTTTTTTTAAATTTTAAAAAAATTCGTCAAGAAAAAATGTTTTGTAGAATATAGATTCGCGTTCATTTCTATTTCGTCAAGAAAAAATTTTCATCTCGAAAATTGGCAGATTGAAATGTTCTCTCTCATTTTATGACACGGTATCTATTTTTACAGCTGTCAACTGTTATGGTTTGGTCACAATGTTGCCATTTTCTCCCCTATATTTAGCGTCCACAAAAAGAAGAGTATATTACAGCAATTATGTTCAAGAAAACACCCCGCTAGAAAATTGTCTTCAAATTGTCTGTTGTTGTGGGAGTATAAAAAAATCCTGGTCAACAGGGGCGCGTATATTTCGTGCGACGCTATGTTGCCAATGCATTGAAATTTGAATAGGTTGTCTGCATGGGTTTCAACGCAAGTATAGTACTAAAGTCTAGCTTACCTGATAAAAGAGTTTAGTCCAGATGTATACCTATATTCCATACTCCCGGACGTTTGATGCATATCTGGGGGCTGTTTTTTTCCTAGGTGGGTATAACACACCATGAAGCCTTCATCACGATGCATTCGTATGCTAAAAAAATATGGGTATCACCACGAATCTCATTTCCATATATATTTTTTCGAAATTCACAGATATTTCCATCGGTAAATCCGGTGTTCAGTATACCACGTGGATGAAATGAACGCACTAAACTATGAAGCTAATGATTTTGGTCAGCGGCACATACATGCTCCCTGGTTTGGTGTCGACATCCCAGCGGTTTTCTGTTTCTTGGCTTGTCACGCATTTTTTCGAAATTCACAGATATTTCCATCGGTATAAAATGAACGCACTAAACTATCAAGCTAATGATTTCGGCCAACGGCACACACACACATGTTTCCTGGCTCTGCCTGGTGTTAAGCCCGGCGCACACGAGAGATATCAGCTGAGCTAACGGCCTCAATTGCCTGTCAGCTCGCTTGTTGTTTCAGCGCACACGGTGAGCAAAAGTTTCAAGAAATTGATTTCAGTTCCCGCATAACGTCTTCTTCAAGTCCATTTTGAAGAGTCGAGCGTATGAATTGAGTGAAAATAACATGCGATTCATTGGCCTGTCCGGTAAAACTGCTGAGCTGTTGGCTTGCGTTCGCCGCACACGCTGAGGATTTGGCCTCGCGAGGCGAAATTATCAAACAAGTTTGATATTTTTCCCCCGGCCTCGCGGTTCAGCCAATGAACTATAAGAAAAACATATGTGTGTGCATATTAATAAACCACGTTGGCTGTATAGGTCGTAGAAAATGGGCGCCTAAAAAATGAACACATTTCATTACACTGTTGCGAATTGTTGCCAGTGCACGTGTGACTCAGTGCGTTTTCATATCCAGCTCAAATTGACACGGAGAATTTCGTTACCATTACCAGTAAATTGTAAGTTTATTGCGGAAAGAATTTATATTGCATAAATTCCTGCGGGAAATAGGAAGTACACATATAAGAGAATATTGTCTTGACGTAAAAAGTTTGGACATTTCATATTTACGGAGATATGGATTTTTATAACTGAGCCGGTTTTTCGTGTAAACCATCGCAGCGAAAAGGGAAACGGCTGTCATCTTCGTTTTGCTATGTCACAAAAAGTGCCCGAATTACTTATTCCTAAATGATTTCATGACGAATCCAACTAAGGTTAGCAAGTATACATATTTTACGATATTGTGAATAACTGTGAGCACATAAGACGTTCTGGTTGCTGAGATCTGAATTTTTGAAGTTTGGCAATTTTCTGACTTCGAGCTTCGAATACCCACCGCCATATTTGTTGGAAGCCGGTTTTTCGTTTGTCATGATGGAAAATCATTAATTAATCATATTTTGAGATATATTTCTCAAGACAACCTTGTATTCATTGAAAATATAAATCGGCGAGTAGTAGACGAAGGGAAAATTGGGAAGTACTGACCATGCCCCAGAATACTTCATATGCATATCACGGCCTTAAGGCCTATGTAAGATGTAATCTACTTCACAGTTTAGTAGTATAAAAAGCGCAAGTCCTATTGACCTTGCCCCTTCCAAAGAAATAAAATCGGCTCTATTTTACAGGAGTATATACGCAGGTCACGTGGGTTGTCACGTCACTTCCGGGTTTTCACTAAAAACTACCTCCAAACATAGAAGAGTTCCAATTTTTTCCCTTAGACGTCCGTATGTTCATCCTCCAAACCCACAAGAGTTCCAATGTTCAACCGCCGGGGTGTTTTCCACTGGCCTGGCCCGCCCCAGCGCCCCGCAGCGCGCGCGCGCGCGCGTCATCCCGCGTCATCCCCGGCAGTGCGCGCGCGCGGACGCGGGTCAAAAGGTCAAAGGGTCACCTCCAGGTCAGACGGTCCAATGTCCAATGAGACAATGTTGCGGCATTGCTATAGTCAGAGCTTGAGCACAAAAAAGGGGATTCTAGATGAACCTGGGAAAGATGGGCAGTTCCATTTGGACCAATCAGCGGTCGAGATAAAGAGCCAATCAGCGGTCGAGAAAAAGAACCAATCAGCCGTCGAACAATCAGCCAATCGAATTGGGGTACTCACGGTGTGCTTTCGCTGACGTCCGCGCCTACATCTGGGTTCTTGTACACCCGGGTAATGTTTTTCTGGACATGGATGGGTTACCTTTGGCTCCATTCTAGGCCACTGATTGGCTAATACGGTGTTCAAAGCCACTTTCATGCATTATGCTCATAGAACTTATAGTCATAATCTATACGTGTTGGACGAGTCTCTTCACTCACCGTATACACGTACCTCAATGAAATGCCCGCTCCAAACCTAGACCAAAGACACGTACTTGGTCTGTAGGCTGATTTCATTGGCTCTCTATTTTTACTATAGTGCTCTTGCATTCTAACCTTGATGGGTTACCTAGAACTTATAGTCATCAACATAATCTATACGTGTTGGACGAGTCTTTTCACTCACCGTATACACGTACCTCAATGAAATGCCCGCTCCAAACCTAGACCAAAAACACGTACTTGGTCTGTAGGCTGATTTCATTGGCTCTCTATTTTTTACTATAGTGCTCTTGCATTCTAAACTTGATGGGTTACATTTTGGCCCCATCCTACACCACTGATTTCAGTTTGACTGAATCTCCACATTGGGCATTGATGCATTAGGAATAAAACACACAAGACAGGGTTTTTTGGTGAGATCTCATTTTTTTTTATTCAGTGAACAACAACAACGTGAGAACAACCACGTGAAAACTGAAGCCCAGAACAAGGGGCTTGTAATTAACTGAAGCCCAGAACAAGGGGCTTGTACATTGAAGCCCAGAACAAGGGGCTTGTAAACTTAAGCCCAGAACAAGGGGCTTGTCATTAACTTAAGCCCAGAACAAGGGGCTTGTCATTAACTTAAGCCCAGAACGGGGCTTGTACATTGAAATGATGGGCGGCCCAGTCATAGACGAGTACATCGCGGTCCTCGGCCTGGGGGTACTCGTCAAACATCTGTACGATGGTAGATAAGGGTCTTCCCCGGCATCGATGGTACAGGTAAAACAAGCAATATTGTCCGCACACGCCACTGGTCAGGCTTTGCAACGTTTGACTGTTCCAACACCACGTCTCTGTGCCTTGATCCATGAAGTCTGTTAAATCGGGATGGAGGGGTGGCAGACCGTACGGGTCAAAGTATTCGCCCTGCTGTTCTGTCAAGTACACGGCCACCCAGTGTTCACCGGGTCGAATATAATATTTCCTCCAAAGACGAGCTGGTATTATGATGGCCGAGAAGGGACATCGAGCATCGCCCTTGAAACATTCTGGGCGATAACGCGATATTGCGATGCGATAATTCGATATTGCGATGCGATAACGCGATGTTGCGATGCGATAACGCGATAATCGCGTTATTTTTGAGCCATAATCGCGCGATACTGAGCGATATTGTGAAATATCACGCGATTATCGCGCAATTTTAACGCGACTATCGCGCAATCCTAACGCGATATTTCACAATATCGCTCATTATCGCGCAAAAATAACGCGATTATCGCGTTACCGCATCGCAATATCGCGTTTTCGCGTTATCGCATCGCAATATCACCCAAAATGTTTCACTAGGGCAATGCTCGATGGCCCCTCTCGGCCATCATAGGTCGGTAGTTCCTAAGCTGCTGATCATTCTACACGGTATTCATGACAGCATTGCTGATTCTCTACAGCATACGGGGTGAGTCCAAAAAATTGTCCACCCGTGGTGTTTTGTTGTTTTTCTTGTTGTTTTTTTATTGTTTATATTTGTTGTGTATATAAAATTATTGAAACGGTACTTCATCTCTGCACTATATCCACCTATGGTATTTTTATGGACAAATATATATACGTATAATGTCTATATGAATGGCACTAATGAAATGGAACTAAGTGTGTAAAAATTTAGAAAATTAACAAAATCACATGTGGACATTTTTTTTCTTGCTCAACGTGTATTGCCTGGCAAACACGACAGCTACCTGATTTCATATCAATCGAGAGTATCTTTATGATTCCTATTCCCCGAGGTGAGAAGGTTTAATTGTTCACACGGTAGTTATGATGTCACCATGTTCGCGGATCATCAGGTTACCAGTTCTTGTGGAACTGATCAGCGCTAGTTTGTCCCGGAGACATAAACCGTATTATTATCGATCCATGCAGTCATCTGCCGATGACGTGAGCTCTTGGAGCTGGAGGTTCCCCTGTACATCCACGGCGAGATACTTCGTCGATCAATATTCAGAGCTAGGTGAACACTCGATTGAAATACTTTCCACCGCGGTTGAAATACTTTCCACCGCGGTTCAAATACTTTCCACCGCGGTTCAAATACTTTCCACCGCGGTTCAAATACTTTCCACCGCGGTTGAAATACTTTTCAACTGCTGTTGAAACTATTTCAACCGCGGTGAAAAGTATTTCAACCGCGGTGAAAAGTATTTCAACCGCGGTGAAAAGTATTTCAACCGCGGTGGAAAGTATTTGAACCGCGGTGGAAAGTATTTCAATCGAGTGTTCACCTAGCTCTGAATATTGATCGACGAAGAATCTCGCCGTGGCTGTACAGGGGAACCTCCAGCTCCAAGAGCTCACGTCATCGGCAGATGACTGCATGGATCGATAATAATACGGTTTATGTCTCCGGGACAAACTAGCGCTGATCAGTTCCACAAGAACTGGTAACCTGATGATCCGCGAACATGGTGACATCATAACTACCGTGTGAACAATTAAACCTTCTCACCTCGGGGAATAGGAATCATAAAGATACTCTCGATTGATATGAAATCAGGTAGCTGTCGTGTTTGCCAGGCAATACACGTTGAGCAAGAAAAAAAATGTCCACATGTGATTTTGTTAATTTTCTAAATTTTTACACACTTAGTTCCATTTCATTAGTGCCATTCATATAGACATTATACGTATATATATTTGTCCATAAAAATACCATAGGTGGATATAGTGCAGAGATGAAGTACCGTTTCAATAATTTTATATACACAACAAATATAAACAATAAAAAAACAACAAGAAAAACAACAAAACACCACGGGTGGACAATTTTTTGGACTCACCCCGTATGCTGTAGAGAATCAGCAATGCTGTCATGAATACCGTGTAGAATGATCAGCAGCTTAGGAACTACCGACCTATGATGGCCGAGAGGGTGATATATTTTGGGTGATATTGCGATGCGATAACGCGAAAACGCGATATTGCGATGCGGTAACGCGATAATCGCGTTATTTTTGCGCGATAATCGCGTTATTTTTGCGCGATAATGAGCGATATTGTGAAATATCGCGTTAGGATTGCGCGATAGTCGCGTTAAAATTGCGCGATAATCGCGTGATATTTCACAATATCGCTCAGTATCGCGCGATTATGGCTCAAAAATAACGCGATTATCGCGTTATCGCATCGCAACATCGCGTTATCGCATCGCAATATCGAATTATCGCATCGCAATATCGCGTTATCGCCCAGAATGTTTCAAGGGCGATGCTCGATGTCCCTTCTCGGCCATCATAATACCAGCTCGTCTTTGGAGGAAATATAATATTCGACCCGGTGAACACTGGGTGGCCGTGTACTTGACAGAACAGCAGGGCGAATACTTTGACCCGTACGGTCTGCCACCCCTCCATCCCGATTTAACAGACTTCATGGATCAAGGCACAGAGACGTGGTGTTGGAACAGTCAAACGTTGCAAAGCCTGACCAGTGGCGTGTGCGGACAATATTGCTTGTTTTACCTGTACCATCGATGCCGGGGAAGACCCTTATCTACCATCGTACAGATGTTTGACGAGTACCCCCAGGCCGAGGACCGCGATGTACTCGTCTATGACTGGGCCGCCCATCATTTCAATGTACAAGCCCCGTTCTGGGCTTAAGTTAATGACAAGCCCCTTGTTCTGGGCTTAAGTTTACAAGCCCCTTGTTCTCGGCTTCAATGTACAAGCCCCTTGTTCTGGGCTTCAGTTAATTACAAGCCCCTTGTTCTGGGCTTCAGTTTTCACGTGGTTGTTCTCACGTTGTTGTTGTTCACTGAATAAAAAAAAAATGAGATCTCACCAAAAACCCCTGTCTTGTGTGTTTTATTCCTAATGCATCAATGCCCAATGTGGAGATTCAGTCAAACTGAAATCAGTGGTGTAGGATGGGGCCAAAATGTAACCCATCAAGTTTAGAATGCAAGAGCACTATAGTAAAAAATAGAGAGCCAATGAAATCAGCCTACAGACCAAGTACGTGTTTTTGGTCTAGGTTTGGAGCGGGCATTTCATTGAGGTACGTGTATACGGTGAGTGAAAAGACTCGTCCAACACGTATAGATTATGTTGATGACTATAAGTTCTAGGTAACCCATCAAGGTTAGAATGCAAGAGCACTATAGTAAAAATAGAGAGCCAATGAAATCAGCCTACAGACCAAGTACGTGTCTTTGGTCTAGGTTTGGAGCGGGCATTTCATTGAGGTACGTGTATACGGTGAGTGAAGAGACTCGTCCAACACGTATAGATTATGACTATAAGTTCTATGAGCATAATGCATGAAAGTGGCTTTGAACACCGTATTAGCCAATCAGTGGCCTAGAATGGAGCCAAAGGTAACCCATCCATGTCCAGAAAAACATTACCCGGGTGTACAAGAACCCAGATGTAGGCGCGGACGTCAGCGAAAGCACACCGTGAGTACCCCAATTCGATTGGCTGATTGTTCGACGCTGATTGGTTCTTTTTCTCGACCGCTGATTGGCTCTTTTCTCGACCGCTGATTGGTCCAAATGGAACTGCCCATCTTTCCCAGGTTCATCTAGAATCCCCTTTTTTGTGCTCAAGCTCTGACTATAGCGATGCCGCAACATTGTCTCATTGGACATTGGACCGTCTGACCTGGAGGTGACCCTTTGACCTTTTGACCCGCGTCCGCGCGCGCGCACTGCCGGGGATGACGCGGGATGACGCGCGCGCGCGCGCGCGCTGCGGGGCGCTGGGGCGGGCCAGGCCAGTGGAAAACACCCCGGCGGTTGAACATTGGAACTCTTGTGGGTTTGGAGGATGAACATACGGACGTCTAAGGGAAAAAATTGGAACTCTTCTATGTTTGGAGGTAGTTTTTTAGTGAAAAACCCGGAAGTGACGTGACAACCCACGTGACCTGCGTATATACTCCTGTAAAATAGAGCCGATTTTATTTCTTTGGAAGGGGCAAGGTCAATAGGACTTGCGCTTTTTATACTACTAAACTGTGAAGTAGATTACATCTTACATAGGCCTTAAGGCCGTGATATGCATATGAAGTATTCTGGGGCATGGTCAGTACTTCCCAATTTTCCCTTCGTCTACTACTCGCCGATTTATATTTTCAATGAATACAAGGTTGTCTTGAGAAATATATCTCAAAATATGATTCATTAATGATTTTCCATCATGACAAACGAAAAACCGGCTTCCAACAAATATGGCGGTGGGTATTCGAAGCTCGAAGTCAGAAAATTGCCAAACTTCAAAAATTCAGATCTCAGCAACCAGAACGTCTTATGTGCTCACAGTTATTCACAATATCGTAAAATATGTATACTTGCTAACCTTAGTTGGATTCGTCATGAAATCATTTAGGAATAAGTAATTCGGGCACTTTTTGTGACATAGCAAAACGAAGATGACAGCCGTTTCCCTTTTCGCTGCGATGGTTTACACGAAAAACCGGCTCAGTTATAAAAATCCATATCTCCGTAAATATGAAATGTCCAAACTTTTTACGTCAAGACAATATTCTCTTATATGTGTACTTCCTATTTCCCGCAGGAATTTATGTAATATAAATTCTTTCCGCAATAAACTTACAATTTACTGGTAATGGTAACGAAATTCTCCGTGTCAATTTGAGCTGGATATGAAAACGCACTGAGTCACACGTGCACTGGCAACAATTCGCAACAGTGTAATGAAATGTGTTCATTTTTTAGGCGCCCATTTTCTACGACCTATACAGCCAACGTGGTTTATTAATATGCACACACATATGTTTTTCTTATAGTTCATTGGCTGAACCGCGAGGCCGGGGGAAAAATATCAAACTTGTTTGATAATTTCGCCTCGCGAGGCCAAATCCTCAGCGTGTGCGGCGAACGCAAGCCAACAGCTCAGCAGTTTTACCGGACAGGCCAATGAATCGCATGTTATTTTCACTCAATTCATACGCTCGACTCTTCAAAATGGACTTGAAGAAGACGTTATGCGGGAACTGAAATCAATTTCTTGAAACTTTTGCTCACCGTGTGCGCTGAAACAACAAGAGAGCTGACAGGCAATTGAGGCCGTTAGCTCAGCTGATATCTCTCGTGTGCGCCGGGCTTAACACCAGGCAGAGCCAGGAAACATGTGTGTGTGTGCCGTTGGCCGAAATCATTAGCTTGATAGTTTAGTGCGTTCATTTTATACCGATGGAAATATCTGTGAATTTCGAAAAAATGCGTGACAAGCCAAGAAACAGAAAACCGCTGGGATGTCGACACCAAACCAGGGAGCATGTATGTGCCGCTGACCAAAATCATTAGCTTCATAGTTTAGTGCGTTCATTTCATCCACGTGGTATACTGAACACCGGATTTACCGATGGAAATATCTGTGAATTTCGAAAAAATATATATGGAAATGAGATTCGTGGTGATACCCATATTTTTTTAGCATACGAATGCATCGTGATGAAGGCTTCATGGTGTGTTATACCCACCTAGGAAAAAAACAGCCCCCAGATATGCATCAAACGTCCGGGAGTATGGAATATAGGTATACATCTGGACTAAACTCTTTTATCAGGTAAGCTAGACTTTAGTACTATACTTGCGTTGAAACCTATGCAGACAACCTATTCAAATTTCAATGCATTGGCAACATAGCGTCGCACGAAATATACGCGCCCCTATTGACCAGGATTTTTTTATACTCCCACAACAACAGACAATTTGAAGACAATTTTCTAGCGGGGTGTTTTCTTGAACATAATTGCTGTAATATACTCTTCTTTTTGTGGACGCTAAATATAGGGGAGAAAATGGCAACATTGTGACCAAACCATAACAGTTGACAGCTGTAAAAATAGATACCGTGTCATAAAATGAGAGAGAACATTTCAATCTGCCAATTTTCGAGATGAAAATTTTTTCTTGACGAAATAGAAATGAACGCGAATCTATATTCTACAAAACATTTTTTCTTGACGAATTTTTTTAAAATTTAAAAAAAAAGAAAAAAAAGAATGAACACTAACAACCATTTTTTTAATTTTCTACTATTTTTTTTATAATTTTTTTGAAATTATTAAAAAAAAGGGGGACATCCACAGTGCGGTGAAAAGGGGGCGGGGCTGAATTTTTTTTTTTAAATTTAAAAAAAAAAGAAAAAAAAGAATGAACACTAACAACCATTTTTTAATTTTCTACTATTTTTTTTACAATTTTTTTGAAATTATTGAAAAAAAGGGGAAAGGGGGAAAGGGGGGAGGGACGGGTGAAAAGGGGGCGGGGCTGAATTTTTTTTTTTTTTTTTTTTAAATTTAAAAAAAAAGAAAAAAAAGAATGAACACTAACAACCATTTTTTTAATTTTCTACTATTTTTATTAACACAAATAGAATGAACGTGTTCACCAGGGTATTGAATTTTAATACAATTATATCTGAGTATTGAATTTTAATACAATTAACAGTAAAAAAAACTCTGAATTTTTAATACAATTATACGCTCTCAAGCCACTTCAATGAATGTGTAGGAATACGGTAAATGTTTTTCAACACTTGTTCAATAGTTCTGCATTTAATACAATTAACAGTAAAAAACTCTGAATTTTTAATACAATTATACGCTCTCAAGCCACTTCAATGAATGTGTAGGAATACGGTAAATGTTTTTCAACACTTGTTCAATAGTTCTGCAACAAGACTTGTTTGAACTCATCATCGTCTTTCCGTCCCTGGTGCACGTAGATCTGACCAAGCTGACCGATCACCCCCATCGGTTGAATGCGTCACCCGTGCACTGATGAATATCATGCCGTACACACACTCTATGTCTACATGCTGCTCGCTGACTTGAGCTCAGTAAACCCTTGTACCTAATGTGACAATGTGTTAAATAATAAAACATGGTGTTTGATATTTCAATTTGTTTTGCTGTGAACATACTAAACATACCCAGGGCGGCTCCCCCCAGCCTGGGTATGATGTAACATTGGGGTAATAAACTATATAAACATTACTAAACTTGTTGTTCCCAAAACGGCTATTTTCATACCCTTCGGCCACCGCGCATGCGCAGAAGGCCGATATGTCAACCCCACCCCCAGCCCATTAGATGCCCCCTCCCCTAAGCTTCACTTGGATACCTCACTCGACCCCATCGGACCATTTTATCTAGGGACTACTTTTTCTCCGCGGAAGGTTTTTCCCGCGACCGAATCACCGCCAGACATGACCGCGGATGAATACATTCTTGCACTCACTCACACCGGCCGCCATCTTAAACCCACCACCACCACCACCATCCACCCACCAGCCGCCATCTTAAACCCACCACCACCACCACCATCCACCCACCAGCCGCCATCTTAAACCCACCACCACCATCCACCCACCAGCCGCCATCTTAAACCCCCCACCACCACCATCCACCCACCAGCCGCCATCTTAAACCCACCACCACCATCCACCCACCAGCCGCCATCTTAAACCCACCACCACCACCACCATCCACCCACCCACGCATCCACCACCACCACCACCATCCACCCACCCACATACACCACGTGACATCAATACTCGCTTCTGATTGACTACCTCCACGTGACCTCCACAAAATATGCAAATTTCCGGGGTCAATAAGACCTTAAAGACGCTTTATATACTACTCAGCTAGGCTTCAAATTCAGGTCAAATTACCCACGGCTAAAAATACCCTGTCATTGATCCACATGCCACATGGCCCTATTACTGAGGTTAATCTTAACGTGCATCTGGGACAATTCCACAATTCCCCAACAGCATAGGCCTACTGCATATACCCTCAAACAATCAGCGCTGTTTCCATAACTTAAATTGCTAAACCATACCATTGAAATAATATAGCAGAAAACATTGATGTGAGTTATGATATGTACACTATGACCAAAGACATGTTCATAATGTCCTAATCGCATAGTTAGGACAATCATTACTTTGCATCAGAGAGTGTGTGACTTGGATTCAAGGGTTAAGACTTTGGAGATGTCTTCAAGTTGTCTAAATCAACGGTTTCACCGGAAGGTTTGGGTGGTGAATGAAGAGCAAGATCTCCGGAAAATATCCGATTGTGGTTCAGGGGTTTGTTGTTATTTGAAGAAATTCTTCAAGAATAGAATTATTTCCATCATTTTTATACACAATGCGTATAGTTGATATAATAAAAATACACAATATATGCCGATCTATATACGTTAGCCCTGCCCCCTATATTTACTAGTGAAGGTCCTAGAATGATAGATATGGGAACGGCTATTTAGATCGGCATATATCTCTAATTCATACGAATAATGCATTTTTCTGATATCCACAGACATCGTCCTGTATGAAAAGGTAGGAAATAATTAAATTGTCGAATATAGACATAATCCTTTTTATTTAAAAGTGTAAAACCCGTCCTTCGAATCGGGGAAGAGAACAAACGTGAGCATGAGCACTACATGATGTAAGAATATGCGTGAGGATGATTTGGTCAATGCCTTTTACACTTCCTGTCCCCTCCCCTCGATGGTTCATAGGTCTAATATTCACCAAGATTAATACTATTATTAGGCTTTCCGAATTGCATTCGCGAGTTGATAATCTCTTCGAATATGCCAATATTTGAACGAATTAAGAGCCAGCCAATGATGTGTCTCAAAGTTTCTCAAATTTGGCGATACATATCGCATGCTGATAGCAAAATACGAACGTAGCGTGCAAGATCTATGGCGCTACGTTTCGTAACTTGTGTCTAATTCCGCTTAACCCGGGGCTAGGGGCCGTATGAACCCATGTACTTCAAGATCCTCATGGTACTCATATGAACAGTCACAATCAAAGCGTGACTGAGATACATCATTCTTTAGATGACGACTTTACGACGAATATTATGGATTAAGAATACTGATCAGCGATACGGATTTGATATTTTTGGAACATCATGATGTCTTGCCGGCATCATTGAAAACTGTTGACCGCTTCTCTCTTGCAGGAAACAAGCCTATGTTTATGTATACTATGATTGTCTTTTTGAATTTGGTGCTAATACTGTTATATGGAAAATGGAATAGGTCTTTGGATTATGGACGCGGATATTCTCTAATGGACGACGGCTGGATTATGAATGACGGACTAGACGCTTGTAATTATGTTTCACTCCCTCTGGTTGTTTCAGATGTTCCTTGGAATTCAATGTTTATTTTCAAGACGCCCTCATATCATTTCGTCCCTGGCACGTGGAAAGGAACAAACTCATTGTCCATCCAGCTTTTTCTCCGCATTACTCGATTGCGTCGGAATATTTTCGAGATTTTACAAAGCTTGCGATTCCTTTTTCGTCCGTTCACTTGCTGTTATTTTCAGCACCCCGTTGAAATATTAGTTGCGCAGACAATTCCATGCTGTGTTAGTATGGAGTAAAATACAAACCTGCTTATGGAGGATGCTTAACCCACTGAATAAGGCTAAGTTTTATACCGCGAGTGTGTGTTTGTGGGGGGGGGGGATGGAATCCATCAAAGTTAGCATTCGATAGGCCAAATGAGAGGCTATGACGATTTCTTATGATCTGGCTGTCCGTCCATTGGATCTGTGGATTATTGTGACAGAATACTTCAACCATGTAGGTCTAAGGGTCAAAGGCCATGATCATTGAATGGCATAATATTTTCGTCGATGGATTAACTCAGAATGGAAGAGCTATCATGATGTTATCCAGGCATCAAACTCGTGATCACCTAGAAGCCAAATGATTTTCAGGCCACGGGTTACGCGTTATGGTCAAACATGGAAATATATTGAAATTTATTATTGCAGGACCTTGTCAAACAGGGCTATACCACCAAACCCCTCCATTCAAAGTTCCTCAAATTATGTGATAAATATCGTACACTGAAGGCAAAATACGATCGTAGCGTACAAGATCTCTGGAGCTACATGTCGTAACTTGTGTCGAATTCCGATTAACACGGAGATAGAAGCAGTTTGAATATCATGTGTTTTACATCTGGATGGTGTTCAAATGAACAGTCAGAATCAAAGCGTTGCTGAGACACTACTGTGGAAACGACTTGGCCATTCATCTGAATAAAGGAGTCAGTGATTAGGATTTTGCGAAAAGAACATTATGTCTCGCTGGCGTCATTGAAAGCCGCTGACCGCTTCTTTCTTAAAGGAAATCATCTTGTTTTTTTATTATTTTTTATTCATAGACATTTGGAATTAATGCTGTCATACGAGATAGGTATTTCGTTTAATGACGCCGATATTCTTTTATGGACGACGACTGAATATTGAAAGTTGGATCTGACGCTTGCTATTGAGGAATACATCCTTATAGATATGTTTCGCACTGAAATATTTGTATTTAATACCGCTCAAACAGGCACGGCGGAAGCAATTGGTGATTGGGGGGGCCACTATCACCGCACAAATAGGCGAGGTTCCAGGGGCCGCCCAGGCCCCGGAAGCTCCAGGGGTCTTAGACGGCCGGAGACGCGTTCTAGCGTATTTCCGAGTAATAAATCAAGAAATCTTCATATGTGTAATCTTTGTATATTTTGGCTGTTTTGTTGTTTCTCATTTTTTTAAATATTACCCGTGAAGAAAATGAGAATGTTCAGAAGTAGAAATAAATTAAATGTTAAATATATATCATTTCAATCAAAAGATTCATCAAGCTTTAGATCATGTCAACAACACTGATACTTTCTGCTTGTCATGCTTGTTGGCGAGTCGAAAACAGGTCAACTTATGAGTGTAAATGAGCCATCCTCCATGATAAAGTTCTGTATACCGGTACTCCTATCTCCATACCAGGCCTTGTAGGCCGATTAGGGCTGTACAGTTATTACTGAAACTGTCCGTTTAAAGTATCAACCAATGAATGGAGGGTGTTTTGGGGCAATACGCTACCTGCGTGGAATCTCCGTTTAATCAGATTAAAGCTCAGTTTAAGGAAGCTTCTTGAAATTGGGGCAGTCTAGGAACTGAGAGGCATGCTGCGCCGAGTTGGAACTCCTGGAAACTCCATGGCATACTTTTTGGAGCTAGGGAGACAAAGGATGGCTATACCATAACAAGAGGGGTTAATGGCCATTCCAATTGGAACTCTAATCCATCCAGATCAGAACACCACACTGGTCATGGTGTATCCGATTTGCCCAACCAGCATATGCCATTCCTATCAAGGAACTCATGTACTTATTTCAAGAAGCTCCCTAAGTAGAGAAGAAGCTGAAGGACAAACTCTTTGAAGTCCGAGAGGAAACAACATGAGGGCGTGTCTTAAATATAAAAAAAAATCTCGGATAGCCTATAAACATCCGACTTCAAAGCAACCAGATGGAGACATTGATTGGCACTTATTTCGTTCAAATTTGGGCATGTTCGGAGAGATCATAAGCTCACAAATATTTCCTGTTGAAGTGGCTGATACTCGTTGTAGTGTAAGCTATCCGTCATGGCTTGCATTTGACAGACGAACCATGACTTAATTCGGATTATGGAATGAACAAGGGTGCCCCTCAGGCATTCAATACAGATATAGGTTTTTCGCTTTATCGTTTTTTTTATCTGTTTCTGCCTGTTTTCTCTTGTTTCTTTTTTTCTTGTTTTTTTTTTTTTTTTTTTGCTGAAAATATTGGGGGGGGGGGCGGCCCCCCCTGTTCCGCCGTGCCTGTCAAACCGGTGCAGGGGTCGTGTGGTCATGCCATTCATTATGTCCACATGAACAGCTAAAACAAAAGCGTCACTGAGATGAAAACATCACAAGGATCACTTTTGGTTCTTGTGATGTTTTTAAAAATACGCAGTCAGTATACTGGTCTGTGGGGTCATATGACTTGTGTTAGTATACGCCGGCATTGTTTTCCACCACTCTCTTAATTGAGATAAAATGTCATTGGTCAAGATTATGTAAATCTTCTTAAACTGATAATATATTTTGAGTGCAAACAAGTGGTAACTTATCAGAATTACTAAGGCAACGTTTCCTCTATTGCTGGGTATATTTTATATCTCTCGAGATGCTACTCGAGACATTGGTTATAATCGGGAGTCGCTGTATCACATTCTGAGTTCACTTGACACCAAGGAACATACGCCTCGTCAATAAAATTGTCCCCAAGGTACAGGTATTTCATTGTATATTGCCACAAGTCCTTCTTTGGGATTGCAGCTCATGATAACTCCCCATCCCGGGTATGCCGCCTTTTTCCAAAAAGAACCTTTCTATGGCAATTTGAAGTTGAGCATATTTCAAATGCTACGGGTTCTAATTTTCATTAGAAAATGGCTCTGGCTCAATTAGCTCTGGAACGAAAATATAAAAAATATATATGAAATTTTATGGTGAATTTGATGTACACAGGGTTTTGATATCACAGAGTTAGCTTGGTCGGCAAAAGAACCAAGTTACCGGTATGATCATACCATGTACCTAGTCATTTGACCAATATGATGAAAATGTGGATGGGGCTCATGCTGGCGGCGTCGGACCTCTAGAACCTGGAGTTCTGTATAAAACACACGCATTGTCATATCAAATGTTGATTTCCAACTTGAACATCCATGGTAGAAAAGTCGTCCGACCATGGTTGTGGCGTCAAATCATGACGTTATGAACTATTTTTGTCGTCTTTATGGAAGTGTGTGTGATTGATCACTGAGGTTTACACGTGTTAAGTCCACTAGTATATTATTATAGCATCTAAATGTGGTATTTTCAGGTCTTGCTGCGGCATTGGCATTGCTAACTTTCCTGTGTATGTGCTACTATAACACCATTCTCGCCTGGGTACTTTACTACTTGTACTCATCCTTGACCTCTGTATTGCCATGGTCTCACTGTGGTAACGACTGGAATACAAAGTTTTGTAAGGAGAAAGGAGTACATAGATCCACCCTCTATGATAACAGCTCTTCCATGGCTGCATCTAACCTGACGGGAGAAAGACAAGATGGACGTTTTCTTTCCATCAACGTGACGCTCAACGATACAAACATATGGATGGATCCGTCTACCGAATTCTGGGAGTAAGTTTACTTTAAATATACCTTTTCCATGTATGACGTGGCTTCTTACAATCCACCATCTAGCTGTGTGAGGACAGGTGGCACTGTTACATCCGAGGTCAAGTTGATATCTTCCACTGATATTCTATTGGATTCTATGGATATTCGAAGTTTCCGAGGCGCCACAAGATAAACCAGTCCGTATGACTGGCTCTCATTATCTGCAGCCAGTAAGGCCGTTGTTTAGGTCATTCATGACGTTTCTCATTTCAGAACCATCATCGTTATCGGCAAGTCCGTTCCAAGCATTTCTGGTAGTGGACAGATCATCCATAAATATGGTTCTATCGGTAGTGTAAATAAAGAGATTAAACAAAACAGATAATTTTTCAGATAAAAGCAAATAATTCATAAACTAACCATTTCTTTTCCCCTCGACAGGAGGAAGGTCCTTGGTATATCTGCAGGAGTAGAACACAGTGGATACATTAAGTGGGACCTGGCTCTCTGCTTAATACTGGCCTGGATTATGATCTACTTCTGTATCTGGAAAGGTATCAGATTGTCAGGAAAGGTCTGTATAATATATCTATTGTAATTATCATACACCTCTGCGTTCTAGCAGGTGACTTTAAGAAACACGTACGAACTATTTTAATATTTTGGTGAAATTGTTCTGCTGATATCATTCTGATCCCTCAGCATCACTATATCATGCTCCAGGATTGCTCAAATGGGCATAACGATGGCAATTATTGAACCAAGATTTCTTTTCGTGCATACGACTTAATAACGAAACATCATATCTTCTATATGATAGAAGAGTTATTAGCTGAAATAAGTTATTCATACCTGGAATCGAACTACTAATAGCGCCGATAGGGTTGTCTTGGGTGATACCGTACCACATGGAGAGAAGCAGCAGGGTGGCATATGTAAATACAAATAAATTCTTTATACAAGCTCCAGGGTACAAGAATAATTAAAATGAACAGACTTCAGTGCCCGTGTTTACGAAAGTGTTTCCCGGCGAGGGGAAGGATATTTACAAAATTATTCTTTCGTAGGCTGGAACGATAGAAAATCTTACTACATTCTTGAACCAATTAGATCTAACCGTTTACCTAATACCGAATTCAATACATTAAAAGGATACATTACGCACAAAGAGTCAACAAAAATGCTTAGAGACACGAAGAACGATAAATGCCATGTATTGGAAGGATTTCCGGTAGAATCACAAAATATTTTGAAAGGATTTGGGACAATTTGTCTTACTCTCCCCGAATGAAGTTCTTGAGAAAGATGAACTTTATTTCTACGACAGGGTGTGATAACTTACCTGTGCAAACCTGATAAGCCAAGAAAGTTATTAACAAATTGGCGATCGATTACAATTTTAAACGTTAGCTTCAAATTCAACATCTGTGTGCATCTCAAAAAGAATTAAAACAGTATTAGATAACAGATACATGAAGACCAGAAGGGGTTCATCTCGGGGAAAAATAAAATAAAATTAAATTCTAAACCGTTGAAAAAGAAATCCCCGGTTTGCTTCTTGATAATGTGATAAAATCGTTCAAAAAATGTTACTAATATGGATCGGATTGGGTCATACAAATCAGTTATTCAAGCTGATGTGTTGGATATAATAATAATAATAATGACTATTTCAGACTTAGTGTCCATATGAAAGACAGAATAACACACACACACACACACTTGCACAATACATGAATCTGTGAGCTAGGCAGTTTGTCTGCCAAACCATTTAAGAGAGCTCAAATCGAATCTATTTCACAATTCAATATATCAACTTGTTTCAGTATTGAACAAGTTTGGAAACACAAAATCTTTTCCTTCTACTGGGATACAATTCACCAGTGAGTTATGACTCGACAGTAGTCTACTTCGAAAACGGTAAACATTCTTCCGCAGTAATTCAGGGAAGGATGGAACATTATTAGACACAAATGTACCCGAGGCACTGTGGCGACTGGTTAAGCACAACAACCATCTAAAGGCATTATTGCAAAAACAGCAAGTCTTCGAAAGGTGGCACCATAATGCAGGGCAATACAAGTTGTACATTCAGTTTGAAACAGGGACATTTAAAGGTCAACCCAAACGCTCTGAGGTCAAAAATATAAAAAAATAGTCCTTTCGATTCTGAAAATAATGATATTTTTTTCATAATTTTGTGCAGTCTGGTTGGCGAGATATTGCCGTTTGAAAGGTGAAAATCGCTCTCCTGTCAATTCCAGCTGTGACGTCACGGAGGGAAGCCGTCTTGTATTCTCTATGTTAAAGCCGTATACCACAGTCGTATGTAGCTGCTGATTTCTGGAGATTTTCGGAGTATCGGGGCATCATTTTTTACCTCCGTCGATCAGACGGAGGTCTAGGAGCGCAACGTGAAATCTCCCGCCAAATAATTGTCATATGGGGAACCCACGACTCATAGTATTTCCAATAGGGATCGTCATGGTTCCCGACGAAATCTTGAATCTTTCTTTGGACACAAATGAATGCTTACGTCACAAAAGGTGTGTATCCTTTGCAGCGCTTCCACCGGGTCTCTTTATTCGAGGGTACTAAATTCGCGCGTGTACTTATAGCTTCGCGCTGGTACAGATGGCCGGTATGCGACGGCATACGAAGACAAACCTGCGCTTTCATAAAAAGTAAATTTTCACGAAAGAAAAACTCGCATTCCAGATAGTATAATTGGAAACTTCCTCGAGAATCTCTGAATCGGCAAAAAGATAAAGGACGAGTGTCATTCACCAGGATGCGAGTCGGAAGTGAGAAGTCAAATTCAAAGTCAGAGGTCAAAAACGTAAAACTCCGAAGAACTCTCTCGGCTTTTTCTTTTCTTTTTTTTTAGTTGGGGGGTGAGGGTTGGGGAGATAGCGACTGAAAAAATATATCTTCCCATGCTTCAATCGTTATCTGTGAATCCGATCAACAACCTAGCCGGATAATCTGTCAAAAATTATCCGTCGTCTGGGTATTAAAGGTTGAAGGGTCATCGGAAGCTCGAACTGTGATACAGGCAAAAACTGTTGTTGTTGTAGTCTGGAAAAATAACTCTGCCTCACGAGGCGCTCTCTCGGCTTTTTCTTTTCCTTTTGTTTGAAGATGGTGGGGGGGGGGAGATAGCGACTGGAAATATATATCTTCCCATGATACTTCAATCGTGCGCTCATGAATTCCACGGAAAAGCGGACATTGCTAAACAGCCCTTTTTCGCATAAAATTCACTCCACATTCTGTCGTAGACCCTATATTAGCATGCTGTTTGTTCTATTCGCTTCCTATGATCCCCGGGAACAAGCCAATAATAGAGAAGATGTGTTTTAATAGCGAAATATTTTTCCCGCAATTTTTTAACATGAAGAACTCGGGAAATTCTAAATTGTCAAAGAAGAAAAATTGCACTTTACTGAAAACTATACTATTTTGAAACATCTGCAGAAAAGATATGCATGTGGCGGGAGCTGTATACCTTAGTAAAAATAAGAGGTCAGAGTTTTCATTTTCTAAGTAGAAGAGATAAATTCACTCTAGGAATATTTTTTTGAAGAAAATGTGTAATTAATAAAGCACTTTTACCGATAAGATTTAAAAAGCGCACTCGTGATTCCATCACGATTTTTTGTCGATTCCGTCACGGACTAGATTTAACCCCTGGGATGATCCAGTCGCGTTTTTCTCACGATGAAAAAAATCTTATCATCCTTGGGTACTGTATGTTAGTAAGAGATGTCATATAAGAATAGTCAGATTGAAACAGAGCAGCAAAAAAATAGACAAGCAACACTAGTCAAGAGTCATGTCCGTTTCAGGTGATTCCGTCACGAACATTTCGAAGCATGATTTACTGAAAATGCTGGATCATCTGTAGATTTTTCATGGATCCGTAAACAGATGTCATATAGAATAGCAAACTAAACTTGAAACTACATGGGTATGACCACGGAGCTTCCGAGTACATGACTTTGAATAAAGAAAAAGTCTTCCCAACGGTGATTCCGTCACTTTGGAATTCATGATCTGTGAATCCGATCAACAACCTAGCCGGACAATCTGTCAAAAATTATCCGTCGTCTGGGTAAGGTTGAAGCGTAATCGGAAGCTCGGACTGTGATACAGGCAAAAACTGTTGTTGTTGTAGTCTAGAAAAATAACTGGCATGCACTCTATGGAGAAGGGCCTCGTGAGGCACAAAGGGCAATTTTTTGTTGTTGTTTATCTGCAAATCCGCTCAACTCGATGGGTATCTTTCACTTGTTCTCACAGTTGCCTGACCTGTGTGATATTGGGTGGTCGAAGTCTACGTATAGTTTTTTTCAATAAATTATGGAAATTAATATAAACATATATTTTTTTAAATAGATTTTTTTATAAGTGTATTTCTCTTTCATCTTTGGCTCAATTAAAGTCATTCTCTAAAATGTGAAGCCGAGTTAATACAGTTTTTAATTATCTACCAAACCCTGTCCTCTATGACATAGAATAAAAGAGAAGTTGAGAATAGAACCGCTCAACACAGTCATTTCTAAACATCAAGTTGTACATAAGTATTTTTACTTACTCTGTACAAGCTGAGGGCATTTTTGTGGCTTTTGAAAATTTTGAGATTTTTGCGAGTCTGTCCATATTTAACTAAGCGACGTCCAAGCGAGCTAATGTACGCGCGTTATATTCATATCAAGTATGGTGCGGCTTGTGTTCAATGAGGCTTGGAATGTTTATACAATTAATTTTCTTCTCACTGTTACACAATAAATATTTGCTGCGTGGAATCCAGTCATTTGTTCCATAGGGGCAATATTCTCATCAGCCATCACCATTCAATGTGAATGTGATACATGTACAAGTCCATGGTCATTGATACAGTAAGGTGAAGGCGAAGGTGACCTGTAACACCAGTATACAAAATTATACTGAGCGCATTGAATCCTCATCATATGATGTTGAGACAGATCAGAACGAAGTGTCGGTAAAATCAGGTGTGTTTTGAAGAGCATTCTCTCATCAATGATGATGCTATACTGTACACATACAAAATATGAAGTGTTGCTGTGTTGGGCCTATAGCACAAAATCACAAGCAAGTTGGTACAACTAGGCACACAGGGTCTCATTTCTGTCGCTAACGTGTTGATTTGGGTGAGGGGATCCTCTCATGGGGAGGTGTGGGTGGGATGGGGCCTAATGTCTCAAGCACTTTTCCAGGTTTTCCATCAATATACTCTATTCCATACCCCAATATTTCAAGCACGTCAAATCAAACAAAAATTATTTGCTGGGAATGTGACTTTCACATCCCTGTCTGGACATGCTAGTGAGGAACCCTCAATCCCAGATTAATTACCATTGATGAAGCTAACGTCCAACAAATGCAAAATTGAGCTTGGCATCCGGCCGTATGTTATTCAGTGATGTATTACGCTACGGACCCTGTTGCCTCGACGGAGGTCTTTGCGCTCATCCAGCGCTTGTTTAAATATGCCGCGACGTTGTGTAGTGGGAGGTTGCAGTTTTACTAGAGATGACGGTGTTAGTATTCATTTGTGGCCCAAAGACGAGAAAATCGCTGCAAATTGGACGAAATTTGTACGCAACACGAGAGTGTGGAAAGAGGGCCCGAGCCAGTACTCGTATAATTTGCTCGGCACATTTTGACAGAAAGACATCATTCGAGGACATCTACAGCGTAGCAGTTGAATTCGGGTACAAACCAAAACTAAAGAGAACAGCTATTCCAACTATCAAACGTAAGAACAATCAGAATGTGACGGCAAAGAAATCGGACAAGGAGAATCTATCACGGACATCGGCTGAACGAACCTAGCCTGCAAGCGAGGCCTCGGGCAGGGGGACGGCTGTACATGCCCTGCTCGCTCTCGCGTGGCATTTGTTGCTTGAGCACCTACAGGTTAGACTGGATGAGTCTCTATTTCATATATACACGTTTAACCATTTGTTCCAATGTGTCTTAATGTCTGTATTTGTATGTTCAATTTTATTCATTCTATGTATGCGTTTTTAGCCAAATGTTGGCACAAACTTCACGCAAATAAATTATCTAAATTATATACTATTTAATAATAATAATAAAAAATGATCTTTCATAAATATATATACGTTTGATAAGTTTGTAAATAAATAAAAAACACCAATTGGAGTGAATGGCTGTAGATACAGAAGTGATAATTATACTTTCATAATCCCTTGACATTTGAGATTGTGGGAATATCATTCGATTTCAATTTAATTGAGGTAATTTGTCGAAAATTGAGCAAATGTGAATGCCGATCCACTCACCACGGCTTACTTTTCGCCATGAATGTCCAAAGTTTTTTGATCAAACTATATAATTCTGAAATTGGTATTTCATGGGGATTATGGGAAAACAAACAAAATTCAAGTCGGACGTATATCAGTAGAGTTATCAACTGTTTACTGTCCATACTGCCGAATCCCGGAGTTTATCCCTTCGAAAAGGCTGCCTCGGTCAGTAACAACAATAACAACACAGATGTGCTCGTTCGTTACATCACAGAATCGTTCTACATTCAATACAGTTTGAAATATATGGACATTTGGTCTTATAGATGACGATAATAAGGTTTCCAGTCAAGTTGCATACCAATCTGTATTCAACAAACGACCTCTCCGAATCCTGTCGTCGTCGCGTTCCACGTTGTCAGAGTGATTGTCACTGTCAGAATCGGAGCCGTACGGCTCAAATTGATAGGGCTGAATTCCGCCGTTGGTCTGCAAACAACTGTTAATTTGCCCGTCATCATCCTCCTCTATGTCTATTTCATCTTCTTGGCGAAAAATATTTCCATCTAAGCAGCTGATATCGCTCGAATCGACATCTGAACCGGAGCTCTGACTGCACTCGCTTTCCATGTTATCCGCTGTTTTTTCTCAGGCAACTTCCCTGCGTGACGTCATCAACCCAGCTGTGAAAGTGTGGAAAAGCCCACTTTGCTCCCATATTACGTGTGTTTCTGATCAGATTAGAATTTTTTCAATATTTTTTTCATACAAAGTGAAGTATGAACTATGATTTTTAAGGATTTTTAGACCAAAAAAAATTCCGTTTGGGTTGACCTTTAAACAGAACTTTGGACATCATAGTAGCCAGAGCTATTGGTCGGTAATTATCAGGGTTTGTAAGATCCCCAGATTTACTCTTAACAATAGGTACAATAATAACTTCAGTAAGTTTTGTGGGTACATGGCCATGAACAAGCATTCCATTCAGCATCATAGCAAGTAATACATGTATTTGAGGATCAGCATACTTGAAATGTTCTGCTGCAAGTCTGTCAGCACCCATATGTGTCCACCGTACAGCAGTCAAATGCATGAACAATGCTAAGAAAAAAACCCCGTAAACGGATTGAAACTGGGAAATGGAGAATTTAAAATCAGCTAATATACTGACCGTTTAGAAGAATCACTGCGAGAAGAAATAAACTGTTTGACAGACTTTTATCAATGTTCTGGACTAAAAAATGTCGGGATTAAATATCAAACTCTGTCTGAGTGTCAAGCCTGATTGGGTAAATGACTTTTGCTTATTTGGAATACAATTGTCCACTTTGAACTTTCATAATCTTCGAGACATGAATTATATTACAAGGTTAAACGATCTGAAAAAAGAACTTCAAAGATGGAAATTAAGAAACTTGACCCTTCTTGATAAAATAGCGTTGATATAATCTCTCGGTCTGTTATAGCTTATCCATCAGTTCCTCGCCCTGTCAACCTTCCCCCAGCTGATGATACTCATCGGGAAATAAACTCTATTCTTTGCAAATTGTTATGGGACGGCAAACCCAACAAAGCAAAAACAGTACTGATCAGTGAAGACTATAAACACGGTGGCTTATGAAAGGTCAACATATTACCTTCTTAAGCAAAATGGAAAGTTAGTATGAAGATGAGCCCTCATAATTGGGGGATGTCTACAAAACTCCCCGACACTGTACACTCTACATAAAACTTGAAGAGATACAGTTCAAACTATTACACAGAATACTGATTACGATTTCTTTTCTGTTTAAAATGTCAATCGACGATAAAGATAAACGTGACTGCTTTCCCATTGAAAGAGAGTAAATAGAACATTTGTTTCTTACATGTACGGTATTTCAAAGATTATGGTGTTATTTACGGTATTGGTTTATCGAATCAAATCAAATCAAATCTTTATTTAAAGTCGGTTTTTACAATGATAAAACAATAGCCCAGGGCTACTTATGCCGTTTGTAAAACAATGAAACAGCATCAAAACGCATACAAAAATTAGTGGATATGATATAAAAATATCAAGTGATATAAACTCGCTATAAGATTTGTTTCTCTAAAATAAAAATCTCGGATATGAAAATACCAGATAATATAAACTCACTCTAGGAGCTTAGCCAAAAATTTGATTACAAGTGTATGAACTATTTAAAACATATCACAGACAGTAGTAACAGTCGGAATGCGAAACCGACACACACTAAAGATCGTATAGCGCAACCTGCTGTAAAAACCTGCTTCATGTGGCTCGGCAGATGATTCCACAGTTTAGCCCCCTGGTAACCCTGGCAGTTATACCCGTAGGTCTTTGTTCGGTACCGAGGGACATTTACAATGTTGCTATCGCGTAGGCAGTACTACTTTTTTTGGTTCTACGATATCATGAAGGTACTCTGGGTGAATTTTGTTTACAATTTTAACATGAGGCAGCACCTATAAGGTGCAACAACCCCTCAGCCAGACAGTTTTAGTCAGTGTATATTGGTACACAATGAATGGAAAATGCATATGTAAAAGCCTGAAAGATTTGGTTGAATGCAGAAGATGCTTTAGCAGTGGCTTGTAAAAGATTAAAATGTGATAAATTCAGTGTGGGATGTTGGATGAATTGGAGAACTGTATAATTTGACATATCACGTGCGAAAAATATGACAGAAGAACAAAAATATTCTGAACAAAAACAAAAGGCTTCCAAGCCATTCTTGCTTTGAACCCTAATAATAATCTGAACGGTAATAAAAGTCTTCTGATTTTCAATGGGAGCCAAGTAATATAGAGTTTTTAATAGGAACACGAAGCTGCGCATCTAAAACCTCTCGGCTCTGGGTGCCAGCCATTCACAATCTATTCAATTTGAGCCATACTACTTTGAAAATATCAGAGACGTCAAGCAGTCAAGTGACAAATATACAGATGATCAAAAAAACTTGCTATCAGAAATGACCGCAAAGTTTTCCGTCCAATCAGAGAAACCGGCAGTCATTACTTCTCTCTTGATGTATCTATGACGTATTCCAAGCATACTGAACACTTGAACAGTATCAAAGGATATATGAATCATCAATGATTTTACATAAATTGAAAACGGCTGCCAAGGTTTCCATTTAATCAGAGAAAACGGCTCTGTCATTCATTTTTAGTCTCTTGATGTACTGATGATGTATACAAAGTCTTGCATCAAACACTTGAACAGTACCAGAGATATAGATTTTGCATAAATTAAAGATGGCAATCAAGTTTTCCACCTAATCAGAGAAATTGGTTGTCATTAATTGTTTCTTGATCTATCGATGATTTATAGTTTCATATGAAGAACTAAAACGGTATCAGATATAGATCATTAATGATTTTGCATAAATTAAAATGGCCGCCAAGATTTCCTCCTAGCCAGAAAAACCAGTTCTGTCATTCATCGTAAATCTCTTGATGCAATGATGATGTATATCAAAATTTAAAAAAGAACTTGAACGGTATCAGAGATAGAGATCATTTTGCATAAATTAAAGATGACTGCCTATCCTTCCCATCATTCAGAGGAACTGATGTGGTTATTCATTGCGAGTCTCTTGATGCATCGATGCTGTATACCAAGTTTCGTATAGAACACTTCATGGTATCAGAGATATACATCATTAAATTTTTTGCATAAATTAAAGATGGCCGTCAAGATTTCCACCCAATCAGAGAAACCAGTTCTGTCATTCATCATAAGTCTCTTGATGCATCGATGATGTTTACCAAATTTTACATCGAGCACTTGAACGGTATCAGAGATAGCGATCATTAATGATTTTGCATAAATTGAAAGTGACCGGCAATCCTTCCCGCCTATCAGAAGAACTGATGTGGTTATTCATTGCAATTACAAACGTCTAGTCCGTCATTCATAATCCAGCCGTCGTCCATTAGAGAATATCCGCGTCCATAATCCAAAGACCTATTCCATATAACAGTATTAGCACCAAATTCAAAAAGACAATCATAGTATACATAAACAAAGGCTTGTTTCCTGCAAGAGAGAAGCGGTCAACAGTTTTCAATGATGCCGGCAAGACATCATGATGTTCCAAAAATATCAAATCCGTATCGCTGATCAGTATTCTTAATCCATAATAGTCGTTGTAAAGTCGTCATCTAAAGAATGATGTATCTCAGTCACGCTTTGATTGTGACTGTTCATATGAGTACCATGAGGATCTTGAAGTACATGGGTTCATACGGCCCCTAGCCCCGGGTTAAGCGGAATTAGACACAAGTTACGAAACGTAGCGCCATAGATCCTGCACGCTACGTTCGTATTTTGCTATCAGCATGCGATATGTATCGCCAAATTTGAGAAACTTTGAGTGGAGGCGCTCGGTGGAATAGCCCTGGTTTATAGGTTTCTGCAACAATGTTTTGTGACGTTGATTAAAATCATCACATTTAACACAGGATCTAGCAAATGCTACTAAGCGAGATATGTATACGCCATATGCAGGTCCCACTGGAATATTACTATCCAGAAAGGGATAGTTTACGATGTCGAAATTGTAATCATCTCTTTTGTCATAAAGTGGACGAGAGAGAATGCCCGCTTCATTTTTAAACAGGGAAAATTCCCTGTTTCTTGCCATGCTAGGTGAACTGGCTTATGGGTAATTTCAGAGGTGCGATCTATCCAAGCGGTATGGTTTTCATTACAACACCCCTGCGCAAAATGAGAGAATGACTGAAAGTTCCGCGTCACTACGTTTATTGAATGCGCTATGAAGTAGTTCGACCTAGTTTCGAATAATTTCTCTGAATTAATCTCACGACGAGCCGTTTCTAGGTGCAGATATTGAAGAATATGTCGAATGCGTTTCCTGGACAACACTTCTGCTGATATCTTGAGAGATTTTCTTCGAAAGATTGTGTTTTGTCTGTAAACTGGTGAATATGGCACAGGTCGTAGTCACGGAATATGCCCACTTCATCTTCGGTTCTGATAGCCAATGAAATACACCAAATTTACGAAAAGACGTCATGTTTTAAGATCGGCTGAACCGCACTGCCAAAATTAGAGTGCAATGCCGGTGAGAGAGTTTGAAAATGAGAGACGAGGAGGCAGTTTCGTTTTCGTTCCATCAGTCGACTGGAGAGTTTTGACACTGTGCGAGTGTGACATTCGGACGGATCGAGGTGTGTAAAACGTTTTATATATCCGTCACTGAATTCATTACTTGTTTCCCGGCGCACACGTGTTAATATTATCAAATAAATGAATGTTGCAAGTTTCCGCGCTACTGCGTGACTGAAAGCATGCACATGGCATGACTGAAAGCCGCCGTTTTGTGTGCTAAGTTTGAAAACATTTCTTGCAAGGAAAACTTGATTTATTTCATCAAGCGAAAGCATCCTTTTTACTGCAATTTTCAAATTGACTGATCTTATCGTCCTGCATCATTTGTCATCCAGCAAAAGTAATGTTCTTGATTCTTACCATATCCGTAATGACAGCTCGTTGAACAGGTCAGGGAAAAGGACTAACTGGGATATATATCCCAATTGGGATAAAATATCGCAATTTGAATATTTTTTCCATACTTCCATATGTTCAAGCTGGCATATTGTGCTAGTAGTTCTTCTGTTCGTTTAAAGACATACAACAGTGGTTATTGATGGGAAGTATACTGCAACAACAGCATCAAAAAGTATTGCACGTAATTGCAATTGCACAGATAATAATGTCGACGAGAAAAGGTCAGCAAAATTATACAATCGTATTGTCAGTTTTGTGAAGTAGATTCTATCTTGTTTTTGGTAGTTTTGATGCCGAAATCCGACATTGGCGTTTAGTATGAAAATCGGTGAAAATATCCCAATTAGGATATATTTCAATATCCAAACTTTGATTTAATATCTTAGGTGGGATATATACCCAATCTTAATAAATTAATATCCTATCAATGCTCCCCAATCGTATATGTCGCTATGTAGGATCTTACTGATTTCAATTGAATTTTGTGTTCGGAGCGCCCAGCTCATGAATATTTAATAGTCTTATGACATCACAACCGCATTTTAACTACTTTACTTGAGTCGGGCAGGGGGATAGGTTCATGGACTCAAGGTTACGTCAAGGACGAGTCCATAATTCTACCCCGCATTATGGAGCCAACCTGGCGGGTGGGCGGCAACATCAGAAGATTCCCCCACAGCTTGGCGTGTGCTTCGGCTGAGCCAACCAGAAAGCACTTGTCATTACGTTCCCTTCAAAGCACTATGAAAACCTCTCGGGATCGGTCAACACGCGCCTTACTGCAAGCCGGTTAGATCCTAACAGCGACATATCCAAATGGGGAAGCCGTTAGGATTTAATTTTAATTAGATTGGATATATACCCCACTTAGTGCTTTGCTCTGACCTGTTGAAGTTGACAAAATAATTTTCCGTTTGGGCCAGGCAGTGGAGGTAAATTTATTTTTTGATGTTAATAATGGTTTTCTGTGTCTGTGATTGAATTTTTTAGTAACGTAAGGGTATTTTTTCTGTGTGCAATTGCTGAATGGATTTTAAAATAATTATTCGATGTACCGGTAGGCATACGTGTAATCTTGAAGAAGACCTATAGGCTACTTATATTATTTTCTGGTTGTCAATTGCCACACAAATAAATTATGAATATGAATCAGATTCAGTGACTTCATTCTTGTACATGTCTACAATAACAATGTCATTGAGCTTTGGCTGCAGGTTGCTGTGTGCATGAATACATAAACCATGAATGAAAGCCGATCTGCTTCCTGGGCAACAACGTTTACTATGATGCGGACACCGACCTCTGCAATATTGTAGGGTTACTACCAAAATGTTATCTTGTTTAGTTCAGATAATATACAATTTTTAATCTTCGGTGTTGTGTTCTTTATCGGGGAAAGGTAATTTCATTGGGTTGTCAAACAATTGTGATAACAGTTGAACGCCTCAACAAAATTGTTTCCATCGTCCACTGGTACCACATATGCAACTCTCATTTGCCTAGACTTTCTTTACAGTATTGCTGAAGTATCTTCAATAATTAGAGCTAAGCTTCACAAATTCACATCACGTATGCAACGAGAGACACATCAGAAATATATTGAACAGGACCAATTCCTTCCCTGTTTTTTAGCAGCCTTGGATGCTTTCATTATAGAGATAGAGATCTAAATAAGATGTGCCTGTGGGGCTATCTGTAGTTTCCTTCAAATCCAGTGAAGGTGGATATATATCCTTTACTGCGTCATTTATATAGCGATTATCCACAGCGAGAAGATCGTCTATATAGCGTTTGGTGAATGAGAAGGAACGGGCTTTGAATGGATCGGTTTTTGAAAGCGCCTGCATATAGTCATATTCATAAGAGAACAGATACAGGTCAGCCAACAGGGGTGCACAATTAGTACCCATTGGAATACCTATATGCTGCTGATATATTGTGTTGCCAAATTTCACATAGATATTTTTAATGAGAAATTCAAGCAACTCTATAAACAAAGAAACATCCCATGAATGATATCTCTTGTATGTAGTCGAGCTAAAGAATGCTTTATGGCTTCCGACATTAATATATCTACGATCAGTTTTCTTGAACACAGATACTATTAATGAACTTATACGGTCAATAAGGTCCTGATGAGGGATTGTAGTATAGAGAGTCGAGAAATCCCATGTGGATACATGTCTGTACGGTATGTGACCTTTAGCATCAAGTTCTTCCGTAAGACATTTTGAGTTTTTCAATATCCACATACATTCAACGCCAGAGTTCTTAGAAATAGTGGCGCAATACCTTTCCCAAAATGCTTTTACCTCCTGAAGGGCCCTCGTCAATAGGGTTGAAAGAAGCTTGGTGGTGCAGCTTCTAGAACCAGCTATGAATCTAGCTTTGTATGGTGATTTATGCATTTTGGGAGTCCAGTATATTTTTGGTATGTCGTTATGATTGGTTGGAAGACAAATACCTCTTTCCCTGAGAAACTTTTTGTGATTGTTAAATAAATCTTCCAGAGTAAATGCAGTTCGGGAGTAAGTAAACGTATTTGATGAAGATATGTCTACACACAATTCTTTAACCAGCACCTGGTAATAGTAATATTTACATATGAATATTATATTATTCGGAGCTTTGTCTGCTGGGACTATGACGAATTTACTCTGGAGATTTGCTAGAACTTCTTGCGAATTGAGGTTTCTCAGTACTTGTTTTGCTTGGGGAAGAGTACTTCTGTCAATATGGCGGATTGTTTCAACGACCTTGCTCTTGGTGAGGTCCAGCCAATCAGCGAGTACTGTAGGTTCAACTTTTTCTCGCTTAGACCAATCAATAACGTACTGTTCTAATGCAGACAGGACTATCTTCTGGTCGGCCTTCAGATTTACTCTTCTTGGCTCTCTATATTTAGGTCCTTTCATCAGGAGTAATTTCAGATCCTTATCACTCACCACATCAAGGTCACCAGTCACAATATGTTTGCATGGTGTATAGATAAAGTTCGACAATTCACAATCACAACTATAGCCTCAAAACTATAGCCTCTCTTGATACATCGATGCTGTATACCAAGTTTCGTATAGAACACTTCAATGGTATCAGAGAAATACATCATTAAAGATTCTGCATAAATTAAAGATGGCCGCCAAGGCTTTCACCCAATCAGGGAAACTGGTTCGGTCATTTCTTTAAAGTTTCTTGATGTATCGCTAATCTATACCAAGTTTCACACTGAACAACGAAATGGTTCCCGAAACACACAAGATTCATGGTTTCACATAAATTAAAGATGACCGCCAAAGTTTCCACGCAATCGGGTCCAGATTCAATAGGGTTCTGGGTCACGAGCATATGGATGTGCACGGCAAGTTTGGTGTGCCTAGGGTTAGTCGTTCCAAAGATATCTTGGTAACGAGAAAGCTGTGACGGTTTCGCATAAATTAAAGATGGCCGCCAAAGTTTTCAACCAATCGGGTCCAGATTCAATAGACTTGTGGTTGATAACCCAACAATCTAGCATACCAAATTTGAAGTCTCTAGAAGCAACGGTTTGGCTTCTAGACCGGTCACAAGAATTGTTGACGAATTTTCCGTGCCGTTGTCATGGAAACCGCAAAATTCATCACAAATTACCCAAATTCGATAGGCTTGTGGCTAACCGCCAAACAATCCTGTACACCAAATTTGAAGTCTCTAGAAGCAACGGTTTGGCTTCTAGACCGGTCACAAGAATTGTTGACGACTGACGGCAAAAGGTAACTTATTCACGTTCGATCAATTAAAATCAATAAATAATCTTAAAGGAACCTATCTAGACTACACAAATTTGTTGAAAAATGATATCAAAGAATGACGAGACCGAAAACATTAATATATTACAAATATACGTAAAATTACTACCTCACTTACTGTTCATCTTCAGCTTTTGGCAGGGCAGTGAAAAGGACACAGCAAGTTATTGAATTACGTACCAAATGCACAACCGCCTTCTCAAACAAAATTGAATTTATTTGAAACATGAGCTCTCATATAAATTGGGTGGATGTTTACAAAATTATAATGCACAATCTATAATAAACTTCAGGAGATACAGTTCAAAATATTGCACAGAATGCTGCTTACAAATTATGTGTATAAAATGTCAATCAATTATGAAGAGAAATGTGATTACTGTTCCAAAGAGATACTATAGAACGTGTATTTGTTACATGTACGAAAGGTAAAAGATTATGTCGTGATTTAGAGTATTGGTTGAACACGATAGGATTACAAGGGGGATAACTGATGGCAGAAAAATAATTCTAAGACGGACCATTTTGTTATCACCACACTGATGCTTCTGGAAAAAACGTACATTTACAATAATAAATTCTCAAATACAGGGTTTAATTTCCAAGTCCGGCTCTGTACATTTCGGACCAGTTTTCATTTAAAAAACACACTGTGTATAAAGAACTGAACGCAACATTAAAAGAGTGGTGGAAAACGATGCCGTGGTACTGACAAGAAGTCATATGACCCCAAAGACAAATATATTTCTAAAATCTTCACAATAACCAAAATAGACAGGTCCCAGCCAAGAAAAAACTAACATTTTTTGGGGTCAAAGTTTTCTCAGTGGTTCCGTCATCCTTGACTTATGCCCTTTCAATTTCGCTGAGGGGCCACCCTGGATTTGGCCTCAAATCCAATATGGCGGCCAAAATCCAAAATGGCCGCCAATACCCATAGAAGCTCACAATTTCCTGCTCGAAAATCAATTTTCTAACCACAAACTGGGTTTGTTTCTAGTCCTACGTAGGGTATAAATGATTAGTTAATTTTGGAATGATTTGTAATTGGTCAAATGGCGGCCAATGTCCATTGAATCACACATTTTCCTGCCCTAATATGTAGAGATGGACCATCCTTGGTCCGAATGCGTCCTGTGGGGTGTCATCTTGTAGCTCTCGGGATGTAGACCCCGATTTGAGGGATATCCATATCATCTGTGACGTCATCGGTGACGTTATCAGTACAAGTAGTAGTGAAAGCTGGCATTTTGGGGGTGCGTGTGGGTGTGTTTGGGGTAAAAATGGACCATCCTTGGTCCGAATGTGTCGTGTGGGGCGTCATGTTGTAGTTCTCGGGGTGTAACCACGACTTGAGGTTTTTCCATGTCATCTGTGACGTCATCGATGACGTAATCAGAACGAGTAGTAGAGAAAGCGGGAGTTTCGGAGGTGCAATGGAGTGCGTTTGAAGTAGATGACGGCCTTTTTTCCATCCACCTACCCGATAGAGTTACCTGTGAGTGTATGCGCGCGTGTGTGTGAGTGAGTGAGACTGGTCTAATGTATCGTCTGTTTTCATCATTTTGCACATGCGCAGTCTGGTCGTAGTATAGAAAGTAGGCATTTTGGGGATTCGTGGAGGTTTGTTGAGTGATTGAGGGACGATCCCTGGTCAAATGGACCGTGTGGGGTATCAGTGTGAAGCTCTCGCGCCAATCTGCGCATGCGCAGTTTGGGTGTAGTAAGTAAAGTGGTCATTTTGGGAGGTGTGTGGGGGTCTGTTGTGTGACGAGGGACCATTCTTGGTCCGAATGCCTCGTGTGAGGTGTCAAAGTGAAGCTTTCGTGGTGTAGACCATGACTTGAGGGGTGTCCCTGTCATCTGTGACATCATTCTTGACGTCATCAGTAGGAGTAGTAGCCAAAGTGGGAATTTTGGGGGGGTGAAGTAAGGTGTTTGGGGTAGAGAGAGACCAGGTTTGGTCCAAATGGCTTGGTTGGGGTGTCCTAGTGAAGATTTCGTGGGATAGAGTCAGACTGGCATGTTTTTTATTGAAAGAAGATGTCTGAATGCCAATCTGAACATGCGCAGTTGTGGTGTACACATGTAGTAAGTAAAGTGGTCATTCTGGAGGTGCGTGGGGATGTGTTTGAGCGATTGAGGGACCATTCTTGGTACGAATGCGTCGTGTGAGGTGTCAAAGCAAAGCTTTCATGGTGTGCACCACGACTTGAAGGATATCCGGGTCATCTGTGACGTCATTGCTGACTTCCTCAGTAGGGGTTGTAGCCAAAGTGGATATTTTTGGGGTGTGAAGGATGGTGTTTGTGTAAAAAATGGACCATCCTTGGTCCGAATGCGTCGTGTGAGGTGCCATGTTGTAGCAACACCCACCAACGACAAGCTCAATGCTTCCACACCCTGGTGAATTAGCCCTGAAGTCCTGCGCGCATATACGTACGGGTGTAGTCCGTAATAAGTACTATTCTGATTAGTTAGTTCAAAAGTAGAACAACAACAACATCAAAGATTACAGGTCAATCCTTTTATTATCCCCTCCATCACAGCACATCCACGCTAAGGGAACCACTATGGGTGTGTTTACAATTAACTTATGCTATTGTCTGTGTATTCAGAAGTTCATTGTTCTGATCTCAGAATGATGAGGGACACGAGTTAATCCCTATTTGTACAGACACCACCACACATCACTATTACCACCACCACACACCAGTTCTACCATCACCACACACTACCACACACCACAGGCGTCAGGCGTCAACGCCCGGTGGTGGTGGTAGCTCCCATGTGGCAGAGCTCTTGGATCGGAGCTCTTGGAGCTCAAAGCTTGTGGAGCTCAGAGCTCGGAAGTGATGTCATCGCACGCATGTGCACGTACCTGTGGTGCACCCTGTACACTATAGCCATTAGAAAATAGGGTACACCAGGGTGCGGGTGTGGTGCGGTGTGTGGTGGTGTCTGTACATATTAGGATTAACTCGTGTCCCTCATCATTCTGAGATCAGAACAATAAACTTCTGAATACACGAGAAAAAGCATAATAGCATAAGTGAATTGTAAACACACCCATAGTGGTTCCCTTAGCGTGGATGTGCTGTGATGGAGGGGATAATAAAAGGATTGACCTGTAATATTTGATGATGTTGTTGTTGTTGCTCTACTTTTAGACTAACCATGAATCAGAATAGCACTTATCACGGACTACAACCGTAGAGCTACGTATAGGCGCGCAGGGCTTCAGGGCTAATTGATCAGGGCGTTGAAGCATTGAGCTTGTCGTTGGTGGGTGCTGCTACAAGATGACACCTCACACGACGCATTCGGACCACGGATGGTCCATTTTTACCCCGAACACCTTCCCTCACACCGCCAAAATATCCAATTTGGCTACAACTCCTACTGAGGACGTCCCTCAAGTCGTGTTCCACACCATGAAAGCTTTGCTTCGACACACCACACGACGCATTCGGACCAAGAATGGTCCCTCAATCGCTCAAACACATCCCCACGCACCTTCAGAATGACCACTTTACTTACTACCCCACAACTGCGCATGTTCAGATTGGCGCGACTTTCAATAAAAAAACATGCCAGTCTGACTCTACCCCACGAAAGCTTCACTAGGACACCTCAATCGGGCCATTTGGACCAAACATGGTCCATCTCTACCCCAAACACCTTACTTCACACCCCCAAAATTTCCACTTTGGCTACTACTCCTACTGATGACGTCAAGAATGACGTCACAGATGACAGGGACACCCCTCAAGTCATGGTCTACACCAGGAAAGCTTCACTTTGACACCTCACACGAGGCATTCGGACCAAGAATGGTCCCTCATCACTCAACAGGCCCCCACGCATCTCCCAAAATGATAACTTTACTTACTACACCCCAACTGCGCATGCGCAGATTGGCGCGACTTTCAATGAAAACAAACCAGTCTTACCCACGAGAGCTTCACGCGGATACCCCACACGGTCCATTTGAACAGGAATGGTCCCTCAATCTCTCAACAAACCTTCACGAATGCCCAAAATGCCTGCTTTCTATACTGCGCATGCGCAAAATGATGAAAACGGACAATACATTAGTAAAGTCGGATCCCACTCAATCACTCACTCACTCACTCACACGCGCGCATACACTCACACTCACAGGTAACTGGATGGGGAAAAAAGGCCGTCATCTACTCCAAACGCAATCCATTGCACCTCCGAAATGCCCGCTTTCGCTATTACTCGTACTGACGACGTCACCGATGACGTCACAGATGACATGGATATCCCTCAAATCGGGGTCTACACCCCGAGAGCTACAAGATGATACCCCACAGGACGCATTCGGACCAAGGATGGTCTATCTCTACATATTGGGGCAGGAAAATGTGTGATTCAATGGACATTGACCGCCATTTTGGATTTTGGCGGCCATATTGAATTTTCAGACCAATTACAAATCATTCTAAAATTAACTAATTATTCATACCCTACGTAGGACTAGAAAAAAAACCTAGTTTGTGGTTAGAAAATTGATTTTCGAGCAGGAAATTGTGAGCTTCTATGGGTATTGGCGGCCATTTTGAATTTTGGCCGCCATATTGGATTTGAGGCCAAATCCAGGGTGGCCCCTCAGCGAAATTGAAAGGGCATAAGTCAAGGATGACGGAACCACTGAGAAAACTTTGACCTCAAAAAATGTTAGTTTTTTCTTGACGCGGGTGTGTCAAGTGCGTCACTTGACGCGGGTGTGTAAAAGTGACCCCTGTGATTATCTGTATACCAGCCACGCTTTTATTAGTGAGCAAAATAAAATTCAATAAAATTTTGGTATTACTAAAAATAGCTTTAAGACATAAATCAGTGTGTTGAAAACTGTCATATATTTAGCGAGATAGTGCTGCTATATATATTGCCAATAACGCTATACTTTCTCTATAACGGCAACGAGAGCCGAGGATGACTATATTTGTATTATAGATGAGTGCGCGTGTTTCAAAGGTTCTCTTCTGTATCCTCTGCCCTTTCATATAGCATAAATGAAATAACACGATTCATTTAAAAAAGAGTTCTAAGTTTTATTGTATGATCCTATTGGTTCAATTTATGAATGGAATGAATATAAGTGTATATGGACAATACAATTGTTATCTTTCACAGATAAGTTATTTTACAGTTCTGGCTCCCTATGTTTTCCTCATCGTCCTGTTGATTAGGGGATTGACGCTAGAGGGATCCATGGAAGGTATCAAGTATTACCTGCTTCCAGACTGGACCAAGCTGGCACAGGGGCGGGTTAGTATCACAACATGCACTTTACATATTGATGTAAACTGTATTCAAGTCATCAGTTCAATACAATATAGACTAACGCTTCTGATAACTAGCACATAACGTATAAACGCTATACCTATTTTAATTTTTATATTGTTTACTTGTTTATGCTGCAGGTCTGGCTCTTGTTTACTTGTTTATGCTGCAGGTCTGGCTCTTGTTTACTTGTTTATGCTGCAGGTCTGGCTCGAAGCTATAATACAGGTGTTTTTCTCTTATGGAATTGGGCTGTCTAATCACATAGCCTTCGGAAGTTGTAACAAGTTTCATCATAACATCCTGAGGTAAAATTTCATTATTCTCCGGATTTCTTTGATCGAAATTAAAGAATCAACGACCAGATATTAATTTATTGAACAGATAAATTAGGCGTGTATTTATTAAAGTTAAGTTAAGACTTTGTTTCAGAACAACGCACTGGATTAGAAGATATTCACGGCCCAGTTTTCTATTAAAATTTGTAGCTATGGAATGCTTCCTATAGTAAAGATGTTAAAAACGGCGTATCACGTTGGGTACACTGGTTCTCGTCAGATCAGCGAAGTTCAGCAACATTGAGCCCGGTCAATACTTGGTGGATAACCGGGTACTGCACTGGTTGAGCTGATCAGTGCCCAGGATAATAGACGCTGTGGGCACTCTTATGTCCTGACACATGTAGGTACTGTTTTTATATGACTGAAAACTTGTTGAAAACGACGTTAAATCCTATTTACTGACGTTAAGAACATCTTCCTTGCAGGGCCCACATCATTTATTGTGTGACAGCTGGTCTAACAAGTTTTCTCTGTGGATTTGTAATTTTCTCTGTTCTGGGATTCATGGCAACCAAATACAACCTACCAATGGATAAAGTTGCAGGATCTGGTGAGTTTAACAGTGAGATGGAAAAGAAACTTAGTAAGATTCTAAGTAGAATATAATTGAGAGCCTGTACAGGCGATTGGGATATGGTTCTGGGATTTCTGTGATTTTGGACTGGTAGGTCGCAGAAGCGTAGCCATAGGAAGGGTGTAGATGTTTGTGTTGGTGGGGGGCTGTGATCTGCCCGGAGGTGGGAGAATGTGTCAACTCCTGCAACTCCCGTGAATGCTTGGGTCAGGAGATTGGGACTCTGATCATGATGTTTTGCTGTCATCTTTGAAACTGCTGACCGCTTCCGTCTTGCAGAAATCCATCTTGTGTTTTTAATTCATTTTATGCAGATTTTTGAAATTGATACTCACTGTCATACGAAAACGGTCTATCGATGACGCGGAAATTCCAGGTGGAAATTCTATTGTCGACTCCAGCTAAATAGAGACTGTCGGATCTGACGCCTATTCTCCGATACTGTAATTCATTAGATTAGGGAAAATGTGTGACCAGTCATCTCAGCGTGCTTGTACTGCAAATGAAATTGAGTATAAATGTGTGCATATATGTTCCAAGTAGGATCCATTAAGTAGCATACTATTAATATACGTGAGGAACGGTTAACGAGTTACTGTTGAGCTGATGACCTTTCTTTTTTAGGAAGTCAATGGAGGTCTCGATTCTCTGGGATTCCTTGGAAGTAATCGCCTTTCTCTTTATACAAGGCGTAGCCAAACGCAATGATTCTAGTGCATAGGTTTATATACATGTCATCTCAATATGTACTATCTAACACAGCATTTGTATTCATCCAGTTTTGTTTTCCACATTCGCATAACTTAAACAGTAACTCGTAAGGCCAAGCGTATTTGTTTTTTTTTAACTTTCAGGTGATCTTGTGTTTCAGAGTCAAAATTCTAAAGGGATATGCCTATTACTACATTTCTTGAAAGAGCGTTGCATCTTTTGTAGGACCAGGATTGGCTTTTGTTGCCTATCCCGAAGCTGTTGCACAGATGCCATGGGCGCCATTATGGTCTGTCATGTTCTTTCTCATGCTCGTATTCGTTGGTATTGACAGTGAGGTACGTGTTCAACCTTCGTATTCTAATACTTGTTAAACCTCATTTTGAAAAAAAAAGGTCTGAGCTCTTCTAGATTATTTGAAGAATAAATAAAGGCATCGAAATACATCGGACAATGTTTAACACGGTCAACCCCACCTCAGGTGAGTCTAATGATATTTGCAGTTTAATGACTCGGTTATCGTTGTCCCATTGCCGATAAATACGGGTACGTGGATTGAGATGAGAGTTTTGCGTGTTTCGTTTACGAGGTGTCCTGTAGAAGAATTGCAGTTCATATGGAAACGGCAGTATCTGAATCAAAGATGACACATATTTGAATCCGGAGCACTTGTAATATGAGGTACATTTGCGTTCAACTCTCATCATCTGAAAGCATGCATAATAATGGTTGGACACCCATTAATCTCACGGTGCATGTGCTCAAATTTTAAGAGAATTCATGATACGAACCTTTCAATAAACTCAAAAAGAAGGGTCATTTTTAAACGTTAATGAATGTATTAGTTGAGGCGCATCGTGGACACCTGTTTGTCGACATTGTAAAGGGAATATTGAAGTTAAGATTTGTTTTGCAGTTTGCAACGGCAGAGGCTCTGATCATATCGTTAAGTGACTGGTTTCCGAAGTGGACACGTGGGAGTCCGAGGAAAGAAATTTTCACCGGCATCATTTGTGTAGTCTGGTTCCTGGTTGGATTGTCCATGGTCACAGAAGTGAGTAAAGTACACAAAATAAACATTCTCGTTTTTCTATCATAACCTATTAGTCACAGTTTGAACCTGTACATGCCTCGTACAAAAAAAACATGTCAATTGCCTTCTCATCTCCAGATTATTTACCACTCTGATTTATTACATTACGATCACTTTAGCTGCTTCTCTCTCCCAAAGTTTGGATTTCCAATACTGTTGTCTCCTGAATGAGGCCTTTCGATTATGGACGCGAAGCGAGCCCGAAATCAAAAGGATTATTTCTCGTTATCCGATATGCTTATACGGTTCGAAGATGATCGACTTGGGCACTCTGAAGGTCATCAATTACCAATATACGAGTTGTCAGAGCATTTCCATCATAGCTCTCTAGATTTGTATCTAATACCGCTTATGCCGGTGCTAGGGGGCGTGTGGTCATGTCATCTAAGTTGCCACATGAATAGGTACAATAAAAGCGTACCTGAGATACAACATCGTTAGATTCTTGGTATGTGCTTTAGAATAGGTTAACCAAAATCTATACTGTGGAGTCATGTGACTCTCTCAGTATGTCGGCACCTCTTCCCACACCTCTTATATGCGTTGTAATCATAATATGACCAAACCACGGAGAGCGTGTCTCTTGATACAACGTGCAATAGAAAATTGTTCAACATACTAATTCTCCAAGTACATGATTTGTACAGATATGTTCAACATACCTATTCTCCAAGTACAAGATTTGTACAGATATGTTCAATATACTTATTCCGCAAGTCGCTGGCTGTAGCTGGCTACAGCGTAGTTGTTAGTCGTAGAACCATTCTGAAATCCGTCATCCTCTATATCTATAGGCGTAAAATTCATTATACTTTCAGGCAAAAGTCAGTTAGCTTGATGTATTTTTTGGAATGGTGTTATGAAAGACAGCAAGATGCTAAAAAATATGTTTACCTTTCAACGACTTTTTGGACTATCGAGTCCTTCCTAAACCAAGCGTAGCCTATTTTACCATGAAGACAGACAGAATAAAGGAGAATTATTAACGCACCAGCAGGCCTTTCTATCTTGTATTTAAGATAAATCTATCACTGGTGATGGCATTTATATTTCATATATCTATGAGAGATGACTTTGTTTACAGGGAGGTGTTTATATCCAGCAACTGTTTGAGTGGTACTGCGGAGGACGGATTATGCTGATTATTGTGTTCCTTGAATGTGTGATCGTTTCCTATGGCTACGGTAATTTTCTCTCCTTCCATCTCCACTTTAAAATACCATGCAAAAGGAGTGTTTGAAGTTGAGCTTGAAGTCGCTCATACAGAATGATCCATATTCTGATATGTTGACGATGACAGAAGGAATTTTCAGCAAGTGAAGTACAAAGTGGTGTGTGGATACGTACAAGTTCATTGTTATATTACATGCATGTACATGTTCGACAGTTAAATGAATGTAATTATATCGCGTTGTATTAAACTTCATAATGAATCCGATGGATACGGTATATACAGTTCGCACAGAATAATTGTGATATAGATATGGTGAAGAAGATATAACAACCGAGTACCACTGAACTGAATGGTTTTCATTAACTCATTTTACTTTTTCGTTTCAACGACAAGACTACGACCAAAATTTTGACACAGGGATTTGTGCTTGAATGGTGAAATGTTGAATTTTCAATGATATTCAACATTAAACAGTATCTTCACTTGTAGCTGGGACGAGTATAATATTCGTCCCAGCTTGTAGGTATGGAGAAATGTAGTCTGCTACCTGGTGTATTCAGTCTATCGTATATTAATACAGGTATCGGTCGTTTCCAGAGGAACTTGGAATATATGCTGGGTTATAGGATTGGCCCTCTGTTCAAACTGTTCTGGATGTTCCTAGCGCCTGCCGTGTGTCTGGTAAGATTTTGTTAATACCATATGTGTATAATCCATTACGTCCAAAAGTCTGTACATATCCGTCATTCACTCATCCATCAAACCCGCATCCATCCATCTGTCAGAAGACCATCGTATCATGTGATCTGTCTGTATCATTCATACAAGCGATTTATGCCTCATCATATGGCCCAACCTCGATGCATTACTCCGCTCAACCCAGCATTCATCGATCCGCTATACTATCCATTTACTGTTTCATCAGGGAATTCCATAAAATGCTGAGGGGTTGGATTTGGAGAAGGGCACGTTACTGACAGTTGGCGCTGTATATATACCATAATACTCTTTCCATGTATCATCTTCATCATAGTGACGGGAAAACGATTGATCGAAAATCAATGGTGGAATTGTCAAGAACAATTAAAAAAAAACAAAAAAAAAAACAACGATTGTCACCGCAACATTCCGCCATCTTCGTCTGTGCGTCTACCATCGCGAGTCAATCTACTGTTCTAAGATGCGAGGGAATCGTTAAGCTGACTAATACAAAGTGCGAGAGAATCGTTGGGCGGATTGATACAAAGCTTATATGCAATGTTCTTCTGGTTATGACAATACATCATTTAATTCTGAGACTTGAAACTACAATTAAATTGTATACAGTATACGAGTGTAATGATCCATTCATCAACATAAACCTCTTGTTACCCATGAACATCATAAAATAGTCGAGTGGTATACATATGCCATTAGTTAAATAACCTCGGGGGTCGACGCTGGACAACACTACTTTCACTGATCTTTGTATCTTTTAGTGAGTTTTCAATCGCTCATTTTTTTCTCGATTAGAAAAGATTTGAGTTGCAATATCGCGTTTCATCCGTTAAAATGTTCAACATCGATTGCAAAGAGTCAAAAACAAAGAGATCCCGATTATTCTGGGGAGAAAACTCTTTCCCGCGCAAAATCGAAATTCGTGTCTTCGAGAAGAGTTGATAAACATCACGATTATATCTCAAACGATATTTGGAAACGCTTCTTGATCCACCACACAATTCGCACATCTGCTGTGCCCCGAACACGTTAATAAAGACATTGTGAACGGACGAGATGGATACTTGTCAATGGACGAGATGGATACACAATACTAGGAAAAACGTACCAATATTTTCTGTATACAGAGCATAGTAATATAGAGCCATGCATACACAGGGATGCGATCCAATTTACGTGTACAGTCGATTTACGGAAATAATTCTTCAACGGAAAATCTGGACAGCACAATAGAATCTCTGCTGAAATCATCAAGTCAACCCCATTTCTTAGGAAACGTGCTCAGGAAGGGTTTGACTAGTTACCCTCTTTACCTCATTTTGTTCAACAAACATTCTGGAAGTTCCATGTGTAAAATCTCCTTTGTCTTTTATATTCCATATCTGTGTTTTCACGAGCGCTTGAAATAAATGACCTTTATAGATTGATAGGCGGCCTAAACTAAACGGTTCTTCTCTCATATGTTGTCCTGGTAATGATCCGTGAATTGCAGTGGGTAACCCTTACACTTAATGCAGCTATAATTTATGCCAAGAAGGCTGGCCTTTTGATTGTATTAAAATGAGTAGAAATGCACACGTCTTACACCCCAACTGTGGTAATGAGTTAGTGGGTATATCAGTGTGTGTGTATAGTATATCGACCAATTAAAACGTACTGAAAACGACTTAAAAATGAAGAATAGAGGTACGTGATTCGAATTTGACGATAGAAACTCCGGACAAGAAATTAAATTGCTTTTTATTTTATACCTGCTTGGAATTTGATGAAACTCTTGTATGGTGATAGTTTTGTCTGGTGATACTGTTGCACGGTGAGGCTAATATCTGGTGATACTGTTGTCTGTTGATACTAATGTCTGGTGATACTCTTGTCTGGCGTATTCGTTTTTTCGATTATGGTCACGGAACGTCATCATGGACTGAAGTTGACCACTAAATGTCGGATCAGTCGGATTATTTTACATCTCATTTTGTGTTATGTAACTTATATTTCCAGGTTATGTTTGTCTCAGATGTGATATTATACCCGGAATTCACCTATAAACGTAAATCAGGCGTGTACCATTTTCCGGCATGGTCGGTGGCAATAGGCTGGGCTCTCTCTCTCAGTTCAGTGGCGCTCATCCCCGTTTTCATGGTGTGGAAACTGGTTAAAACTCCAGGAAATATATTCCAGGTGAGTCAATGAATCAGCTTCATGTAGAACAGAGCATTTTGAGGATAGTTCTCACCTACCGGTACCAATATATGCTCACTAATGAACAAGACAATATATTGAGGCGATCAAAATACAATTGCCATATAGATTCTCGAGCGGTTATACTAACGATCTCTAGGTTTGCAAAGTCCACGAGTGAATCATTTGGAGTACTTCTGATACTCATTTTCGTTGGGTTTCCCGCCATTATTTACCCAGATTAGCTGTTGCGGGCCGGCAAGTAATGTGACTCATCCACGATTGCAACTGAGCTGTACATCAGTCCAATTTTCTATTTGAAGTAAATAAACTTTACTCACCACTATACACGTATTTACATCAACAAATTTTCTCGCGAGATTTACAGATCCCTCCGCTTCTGACATGAGATGGGTTGTTAAGGTCGGAAACAATAACCGCCTTGATGGTTCGTCTGAGACAGTAATGGATTCGACCATGCCATTAAGATCATGTTGATTTGAGGTTAGGAATATCTTGCTGCCTCGTAGGCATAATTGAAAACTGCTGACTGCTTCTCTTTCACATTGAAACGATATGCATCTACACATGTTCTAGACTAATCGCTGTGATGGTCAATTTTTTTATCGGTACATGCAACAACAGCTAAAATGAATGGTGGTATGTGGAGAAAGTTGTTCCAGGACGAATTTATGCACAGCTGTTTGTATGTAAGCTCCACATACGAGCTGTTTGTATGTAAGCTCTCCATCCAACTACCCAGTAGCTAGGGTGAAATTCCAATGGACAAATTCATCCAATAATATGGGGGACTGAATGAACTTCTCCGACCCACTCAACACAGTCTCTTCACTTAATCAGGGATTCCATTTTAGAGGCTCGCCAGCAAAGGTATCGGGTTCTTTAAAAAAGCCGAAGAACTTTTAATTACGCGGAATAACTTGGTGAACTGGTTAATACAATATGACAAAACTCATCCGTGCGCCTAAACTTTACTTTCATTGAACTGTACATAGTGAAGTTTTGCACACAGATCAATAACATCAAACAAGTGCATAAACATGGAATTATGGTCGATCATAAAGTAGTTCGTGACCTTCTGTGTTGTATTTGAGACATTTAATCAAAGGATAATTACATCTAACTTAATCCTAGGTCTTTCAACCTTCTTTCATGTTATGCGCGAATATGTTATTAGTACAAGGATAAATCTTTCTTTTTTTTCCCTAAAAAAATCCCAAATCTTTCAAGGCTGGATTTTCTGAACAACCATATTTCCATTATTGTTCTGAAACCTTTCTTTGCGGACATGAATAAACCTGAATCTTTAGAAGTTTTGGATGAAATAAATTTGCTAACGTTACACACAATGAAGTAAAATGTCGATGAACGTAAAAGACCGTAATCACATCATTGGTTCATCGGCGAATTTTGATTTCAACCACAAGTTACTATCTGCTCGATATCCCAACAAAACAATGTCAAGGCTTGTTCACACCCGGCCTACTCTGTACTAGTGTCTAGACGATCTTCACTGAACATAATACCATTTATTCTGAGCAACTCATCCAATTGGATTAGTAGTATTTATTTTTGCTGTGTGTGAGGGAATAAGTAAATAAATAGATTTATTGCTATGGGTACCGGCGGATTCGTTTCCCCTACACTCAGAAAGGAGACTTGGGGAAAGGCCGTATTCAATAAATCCTTAATCTGGAAGGTGGAGTATCTCTACTGGTGGCCATTCGATCGATGTCATATCAGTCCGAAATACTTACTGGACAATATTTTCTGTTTGTAGAGGGTTCGGACGCTTCTACAACCAGCATTTAACGAACTTCAACAGGAACGAGATAAAGGGAGATTGGGATATTCTTTTGTGGAAGCTGATGACAATAAGGATACCACTGAGGTTTGATAGCTGACCACGATACGCCACCATGCTGCTCAAGTCTTTTGGAAATATTTATAAATATTTATACTATTTATGTATTGTATATACTTATTTATTTCTTATTGGATTTACATTGCTCAACGCTATTCTACATCATAGAAATGCATACATGATGAACATGTAAAGTATTACGGCATTCTCAGAGAATAGTGTCGTAGGATCCTCTTTGAAAATTAAGTAGCATATCATACCGGTGTAGAAACAACGATCGTCTCCGAGGAGTTTAACCTAGATGGGATATGATTAACCCAGATTATCTGAAGACCATCATTTGTACAATCCAGCCTCGGTTTAAGCATAGCAAGCTGACACTCTCATCTGGAGGGCACGACCACTAAAACATACGGCCTTACTAAGTATACAGTGAAAGTAAATGTATATGAGATATTGAGAAATATATACTCCCTAATATTCGTCTTCTCAAATGACCTGACATTCATTCCCCACCCGAAAAATGAGCATCCATTCCCCACCAGTTTAATAGAGCTGGCGGGAATGGAGTCATTCCGTCCGACACTATGCAACAATTTTTCCTATTAAAATGTGGAAAGGTTGTTTCAATATTTTTGAGAGTAGAAACACTTTAAAAAATATATTACAAACCTTTTATCGCTCAGTCAGGCATGTAATGGACAATTAAGTTGATCCTGGATCCAGAAAAGAAATGTTAGTGGTTTTTGACCTGAACATCAACAAACCCTCATAGATTATGGCCATCCAGTATCCACTCTTTTCTTGTATATTGATATTTCCGATGTCAGTCAGAGTCATATCCGTTCACCCTCTGCTTTAAGTTCCAGAAACTAAACTAGAAGAACTTACAGCACTATTTTCATACAATTTCGCAGTTCTTAAATGGGCGACCATATTATGTGTGATCGTCACTTTCAAATCATTCTGCGTTTCTCTACATTAGTGTATAAGGTTCCACGATCCTATACAGGCTTTTTTGGGATGAATCTTTTGTAGGGTTGGTCGGTTGGTACTCTGTTGTGTCTTCCATAAATGGTTGAAAGTATGTGAACAAAGTATCGTTAGTTATACCTTCACTAGCCAGAAATATTGGTACATTAGTAATCTGACAAACAATCACGGTTTATCATTTACGACGTAGGCTACATCTGCTTATTATCTTTAACTTTGATGTTTAGTTATTATAGGAATGCTTATTTAATGTGATGTAACTTACCTGTTGACAACCGATTGTGTTGTTGTGTCGACAGTGTTGAACTGCTGATCTCAGAGGAATTTTCATCTATGTTGTTAACAAATACCTTATTCAGGAATGCGAGATGTTCTCAGTGATGTGTAATTTTAAAATGACTACTCATCGAAGTGGCTTACAAAGCTGTGTACAGTTCAGACCCGTAGCCAGGATTTTTGGACGAGAGGGGGTGGGGGATCCCTTCAGACTAAAAAGGACGCTTTGTATGATCCCTGGAGGCGCTAGCGGGTCGGGTCGGGGGGGGGGGGGCATGCCCTGGTTGAACAAGTTGGTATTTTAGACGTCATTTAACCCACTTTGGCTCATTTTAGAGGTGTCAAATATTATTAATAATACCATAAATGCTTAAAAAGCGACTATCTCATCGAAATTACAGTGACCATATCAACGAATTGAGACTCGAGATAAGACGTGAGATATTACATCTAAGCCAACATTTATATCGATGAGATGAAAGCTTTTCAGGGTGACATTAATTTTATTACAACAACAACGCATCCATCCTTCACCCGTAGGGGCTTTCACTAGAGGACCCTTGAATTCACGTTGATTAAATCTTCAATTAATGTATAAGTATAATCAATTATAATACCTGTTGTCTATAGCCACGCTGTTATTATTACTCTTTTGCACTGTTTTGCCTCTTTAGCCAGCTTAGAAGCACCATCCTTGATGCACCACTTTGTCGGGGGCATTGTCTGACCAGTATAATGTTCACTCCATGACTCTCCATGAACATGCACATGGTCAGTGCGTTTGAAACCTGCTCATTTATTGCACACTGACAAGGACCGTGATGTACAAGGTGGGTTGAACACAGTGCAGTTACGCCGTGTGGCGGTTATTATCGCCATCTCCGGGACGGAGTATGACGATATTGGAATCAGACAAGGCTATATGGGGATGCCGAAGAACTCAATATTTGAGAGAACCAAGATGTTTCCAGTGCGCTCCTTGGTAGCGTTAGTCGGCTATATACTATAGATGATTATCCTAGTTTTTGACGGCAAAAATTGAAGACAATGCGTAGATTTTACCGAAATAAACGAACCGGAAGTAAGGCGAATTCCGTGGCTGAATTTTGTGTTGCGCAACTTTGACGAAATTAGCTTCCGAATGCGCACGAGTTGCTGTGGGAACGAGGCTGTCAACATTGGCTTTATGTCGCGAAGCTGATTAGCTGAAAATGATTTCATCGTTGAAAACGCCGTGAGACAATGGCAGTGATTGGCCGGCTTGGTCAATGTGGCTGTTGTCTGTTACCGGGTGAATTTGTCTGAAGAAAAATGGCTGCGTAAAATGTTTGGCGAGTCGACTGTTGTGTTTACCATGGAAATAAAGGGTTTCCCGAATTTATATGTCAGATTAAAACCCATAGGAACGATGTACTGATATTTTAGCGCGATCGTCCGGTTGAAATGAGCAAATCGTGATGAGATTTTTTATGGAAACTATCATTCTCTTGGGACATAGACGTATGGTAAATGTTGCGGAAATAAAGTTTTGTGGTTGTTTATTTTATTTTCACGCTTGGTCTTGTTTTTTTAAGACACACACGAGTAGATATTTTGAAGGACAGATTAAATAAAGTTTGCGCTTTTTGAAAATATATATATTTATCATGGTTTCAATCAAGCAACATGCAAATATCTTGCTTCAAAAAAATCCTCCCGCATGCATTAATCCAAACATACAAGGCCGACAAATGAAACGATCGGCAAGTAGCAAAGGGTTGAAGTCTATATACTTGAAGCAAAATATTGATGTTTTACAGAAAATCCAAAATCTCCAAGTATAAACTCATAACTGAATATATTCGTAAAATATAAAGCGTCTTGGATATAATTTCAGTCATTTTACATACATGTACATTGTTACAACATATTTTTGTGTTTCTGGTTTATCAAAGTTACAGCTAAGCCTATATATTTCATATGTAACTGAGTCTGAGTTAGCAGATACCGGTATGTATTTTTCAGTATGTCCATCATTGAAATACCTTAGAAATATATCAATTAAAATACTGCTATGCTATTGCCATGCACTCATAGTATGCATGGTGCCCTCTTATATGGTGGTTAACATTTGATAGTTAATAAGCCCCACTCCCCAGGGATCCTGGTCCTTGGGAGTGTTGAGTGTAACAGGAATACAGAATAATAAAAAAAAAATTATAAACAAATGGTTGGTTCTTAACCGATGTTAGTGCCAGGAAACTTTGCCGCTATTCTACGTAGACGCAATAGCTAAATTTGGTGTGCAAATATTATATATTTCCGAAAATAAATTTCGGCAAAATACTAGGCTCGTCGCGAAATAAACCGAACGATACCGAAAGATTTACAAAGGTCATATGCAAATATCTTGAACTCCTGATCTCAGAAACAAATGGTACCCGAATATTGTTGGGTCTTGACGATTTCAGTGACCATTTCGTATAGCAGTAGTTGGAAACCAGATCATTGATGCCTTGTGTTTTCTTAATGACATCCCCGAAGATTTTTTCCAAAGCGCCATTTTCGGACTAGCAGTCGATGCAAGTTCCAAGCCACGCCTGACAGTTCGTAAATTCCCACATTTTTACCTCCGTCGATCAGACGGAGGTCTAGGAGCGCAACGTGAAATCTCCCGCCAAATAATTGTCATATGGGGAACCCACGACTCATAGTATTTCCAATAGGGATCGTCATGGTTCCCGACGAAATCTTGAATCTTTTCTTTGGACACAAATGAATGCTTACGTCACAAAAGGTGTGTATCCTTTGCAGCGCTTCCACCGGGTCTCTTTATTCGAGGGTACTAAATTCGCGCGTGTATAGCTTCGCGCTGGTACAGATGGCCGGTATGCGCAAACGAAGACAAACCTGCGCTTTCATAAAAAGTAAATTTTCACGAAAGAAAAACTCGCATTCCAGATAGTATAATTGGAAACTTCCTCGAGAATCTCTGAATCGGCAAAAAGATAAAGGACGAGTGTCATTCACCAGGATGCGAGTCGGAAGTGAGAAGTCAAATTCAAAGTCAGAGGTCAAAAACGTAAAACTCCGAAGAACTCTCTCGGCTTTTTCTTTTCTTTTTTTTTAGTTGGGGGGTGAGGGTTGGGGAGATAGCGACTGAAAAAATATATCTTCTACGAAAGCCGAGAGGGTTCTTCAGAGTTTTACTTTTTTCCGACTTCTGACTTAGGATTGTTTTGCTTTTATAATGCATTACATCTTAAATTATGAAACATGGAATGACAGAATACCATTATTATGAAATCTTGTGCTTGAAAAACTGATTGCATGCACTTTTAATAATCAGATAACCATTGAAGTTTATCTGCAGTTATGTTCTGATTATTAAAATGCGATAACTTCTAATGTAAATCGAAATACCTTATGTCACAAGTCAAAGGCGCCTCAATTACATAATATAATAGCACAATTCTATTCAACTGATCATAATTACTTCCGAAATATTATAAATAAATATATAAATATACATTTCTCCTGGTTGATGAGAAGCTTTCTGGAACTGGAAAAAATTTGATATGCAAATAAGCTATTGGTGAGTTGATTAGACAGACAAATACGAATATTTTAGATTCTGATACCTTTGCAGTCCATTACATGTAACTTGTGTAAGGATGTGTGTTAGTTGAAATGAATTTTTAATAAATATGAATCGCACGAGGGGTCCTAGCTTTGTTACTTCATATTTGTTAATAAGATATCATAATCCGTGCAGTTTCCAAAATAAAGTCCTTTATAATCTGTTGATATGTCATGAGAACCGTATTTCTATAAATTCTTATAACTTTTTAGAACTAGTTTTCATGATGCTGTAAATAAGCAATATTACAAAGAAAGACATTAGACTTATCGCTTTGTGACAATTCCAGCATAATCTAGCCATTATCTTGAGTTCATTTGATGACTTCCCCAAATACCATTTGCAATAAATTACATCATTAGCAGATTTAAACTTCAAACCTAATGTCTCTCTAACCGTGGCCTAAAACTGGACCTAGAACGTTGGGGTTCCCTTTTAAATTGCCAATACTATAATCAGAAAGGCCAAAGCACAAAGTCACAGATAGAATTATAGGTATTATTATAATATATGTAAAGGTAAAGTTGCAAGGGGTGAATGAATGTCCAAAACTCTGAAGTCGGGAGCCAGAAGTCGGAAGTCGGAAGTCAGAAGTCGGAAGTCGGAAGTCAAAATCAAAATAATAAACTTCAATGGTTATATGATTATTAAAAGTACATGCAATCAGCTTTTCAAGCACACGATGCCATAATAACGGTATTGTGTTATTCCATGTTTCATAATTTAAGATGTAATGCATTATAAAAGAAAACAAATCCTAAGTCTGAAGTCGGAAGTCGGAAGTCAGAAGTCAGAAGTCGGAAGTCAGAAGTCAAAAAGTAAAACTCTGAAGAACCCTCTCGGCTTTCGTAATCTTCCCATGCTTCAATCGTTATCTGTGAATCCGATCAACAACCTAGCCGGATAATCTGTCAAAAATTATCCGTCGTCTGGGTAAGGTTGAAGGGTCATCGGAAGCTCGAACTGTGATACAGGCAAAAACTGTTGTTGTTGTATAGTCTGGAAAAATAACTCTGCCTCATGAGGCGCTCTCTCGGCTTTTTCTTTTCCTTTTGTTTGAAGATAGCGACTGGAAATATATATCTTCCCATGATACTTCAATCGTGCGCTCATGAATTCCATGGAAAAGCGGACATTGCTAAACAGCCCTTTTTCGCATAAAATTCACTCCACATTCTGTCGTAGACTCTATATTAGCATGCTGTTTGTTCTATTCGCTTCCTATGATCCCCGGGAACAAGCCAATAATAGAGAAGATGTGTTTTAATAGCGAAATATTTTTCCCGCAATTTTTTAACATGAAGAACTCGGGAAATTCTAAATTGTCAAAGAAGAAAAATTGCACTTTACTGAAAACTATACTATTTTGAAACATCTGCAGAAAAGATATGCATGTGGTGGGAGCTGTATACCTTAGTAAAAATAAGAGGTCAGAGTTTTAATTTTCTAAGTAGAAGAGATAAATTCACTCTAGGAATATTTTTTTGAAAAAAATGTGTAATTAATAAAGCACTTTTACCGATAAGATTTAAGCGCACTCGTGATTCCATCACGATTTTTTGTCGATTCCGTCACGGACTAGATTTAATCCCTGGGATGATCCAGTCGCGTTTTTCTCACGATGAAAAAATCTTATCATCCTTGGGTACTGTATGTTAGTAAGAGATGTCATATAAGAATAATCAGATTGAAACAGAGCAGCAAAAAAATAGACAAGCAACACTAGTCAAGAGTCATGTCCGTTTCAGGTGATTCCGTCACGAACATTTCGAAGCATGATTTACTGAAAATGCTGGATCATCTGTAGATTTTTCATGGATCCGTAAACAGATGTCATATAGAATAGCAAACTAAACTTGAAACTACATGGGTATGACCACGGAACTTCCGAGTACATGACTTTGAATAAAGAAAAGTCTTCCCAACGGTGATTCCGTCACGGTGGAATTCATGATCTGTGAATCCGATCAACAACCTAGCCGGACAATCTGTCAAAAATTATCCGTCGTCTGGGTAAGGTTGAAGGGTAATCGGAAGCTCGGACTGTGATACAGGCAAAAACTGTTGTTGTTGTAGTCTAGAAAAATAACTGGCATGCACTCTATGGAGAAGGGCCTCGTGAGGCACAAAGTGCAATTTTTGTTGTTGTTTATCTGCAAATCCGCTCAACTCGATGGGTATCTTTCACTTGTTCTCACAGTTGCCTGGCCTGTGTGATATTGGGTGGTCGAAGTCTACGTATAGTTTTTTTCAATAAATTATGGAAATTAATATAAACATATATTTTTTTAAATAGATCTTTTTATAAGTGTATTTCTCTTTCATCTTTGGCTCAATTAAAGTCATTCTCTAAAATGTGAAGCCGAGTTAATACAGTTTTTAATTATCTACCAAACCCTGTCCTCTCTGACATAGAATAAAAGAGAAGTTGGGAATAGAACCGCTCAACAATTTCTAAACATCAAGTTGTACATAAGTATTTTTACTTACTCTGTACAAGCTGAGGGCATTTTTGTGGCTTTTGAAAATTTTGAGATTTTTGCGAGTCTGTCCATATTTAACTAAGCGACGTCCAAGCGAGCTAATGTACGCGCGTTATATTCATATCAAGTATGGTGCGGCTTGTATTCAATGAGGCTTGGAATGTTTATACAATTAATTTTCTTCTCACTGTTACACAATAAATATTTGCTGCGTGGAATCCAGTCATTTGTTCCATAGGGGCATGGTCATTGATACAGTAAGGTGAAGGCGAAGGTGACCTGTAACACCAGTATACAAAATTATACCGAGCGCATTGAATCCTCATCATATGATGTTGAGACAGATCAGAACGAAGTGTCGGTAAAATCAGGTGTGTTTTGAAGAGCATTCTCTCATCGATGATGATGCTATACTGTACACATACAAAATATGAAGTGTTGCTGTGTTGGGCCTATAGTTCGACTTTCATGTAAACAAGCCATGGCTTATGGAATTATCGAGTTTAAATAAAGATTCATTCATTCATTCATATAGCACAAAATCACAAGCAAGTTGGTACAACTATAGGCACACAGGGTCTCATTTCTGTCGCTAACGTGTTGATTTGGGTGAGGGGATCCTCTCATGGGGAGGTGTGGGTGGGATGGGGCCTAATGTCTCAAGCACTTTTCCAGGTTTTCCATCAATATACTCTATTCCATACCCCAATATTTCAAGCACGTCAAATCAAACAAAAATTATTTGCTGGGAATGTGACTTTCACATCCCTGTCTGGACATGCTAGTGAGGAACCCTCAATCCCAGATTAATTACCATTGATGAAGCTAACGTCCAACAAATGCAAAATTGAGCTTGGCATCCGGCCGTATGTTATTCAGTGATGTATTACGCTACGGACCCTGTTGCCTCGACGGAGGTCTTTGCGCTCAACCAGCGCTTGTTTATATATGAATAGGTACATATCAATGCCAAAGCTTAACATTGTGTTTTAAACCAGTACATTCGAATCGCGAACTCCTCGCTTTATTGAAAGCAAAGACTTCTCGGGTTTATTCAATTTAATTCAAGTTAATAATATTCTTCTGGCGCACTGATCTGTGGTTTAGCTGGATCACAACTCTCGAACAATAATATATGTTCATCCAACATGTCTTGCTGTGTTTACGGTGAAATAAAAGTTTTTGAAGTGTTGACTAAAAGTCTGCCACCATAAAACCTATGCACAATGACTGTCAATGTTCACCTTATTTTGTTAAATAAATCAATCGTCTCCTCATTGCCTTCTTTGCACATCATTATTGCATTCCATGTTCTGAATTCACAAATTATTTTGACTCAAATTATCCGTTTGATTGTATTTTTGTATGTCCAAACAATCAAATATAACTACAGGACTCCCGAGGTTCATTTTTGCCAAAAGCCGGTTCTTTGTCCTGTTTAGACAACTTTAGTCAACCATTCATAAGATTCATAAGAAAGACAAGAAAGGGATGGCGATTTCGAAGTTCACGAGTTCTAGTTTCATCAATCGGTCTGAGGTGTAAACATCCTGTCCTATACGGTAACACGCGTAATTGATTAACAGAGATGGTACACGCGTAATTTATTAACAGAGATGGCACACGCGTTTTCCGTGAGCAATATGCGTGTCACTGCTTTAATTACATAACTTTGATTTTTTCTCTTTCATTACTAATATTATTTTTTTTATTGGAGAAAGGGCAATTCTCCCCTCCCCTCCCCTCCCCTCCCCCCCGGCTACGGGTCTGCAATTGTTAAACGTAATTGATAGACATTAATACATTGATGAATCGTTTGTAGTTGATGTACCTTCACTCATTTCTTGTCATTTTCTAGCCATTCTCTAGGTAGAGTAACTTCCCTTTGACAGTATTCGCGACACAGGCAGTAAAATCATATTCAGTGATATAAGCTGACGCCAGGCAAGAAATTTTGAAGATTGTTTGGAATCTACAAGTTTGTGATATTTTATTGCGCATACTGAATTTTCTATCAGCTCATAAGTGGTGAAATATATACTATGTTTTACTTCATGAAATCTCTGTCCTGTTTGCAAATAAACAGTGGCATTAGGAAACAATAATAAGTTGTTTATAGAACGACTAAAGCATAATCCAGAAATTGCGTGGAGATGGAGGAGGCCTTTCAGGCCTGTAAAAGGTATATGAGAAGTTCTGATCAGCTAATGATCCTATTGTACTGAACAGTACCGTTAAGTTACTGAAATGTACTAAACAGTGACTGTACATTTCCATGCATACAACAACTGGATGATTCTTCATAGCAACTGAACAGTACTCTCCAGAAAATGGTACAGGACTGACAGAATAGAGATGGTCAGTTTTTGACTGTGCTGCACTGTTCAGTTAATACCTTTACAGTACTGGCCTGAAGATTTCGGCTCAGTACCGCTCAGTTACTGTATAGTATTATGATCTTTCTGAACAGTGCGGATATGGTGGGAACTACACAGTACTGGTTAATCAACCAATCGTATGGCATTAGGTCAACTGGACATTAGCCAATAATTTCGATGGCTTGTCCAAAAATTAGTTTTCATTTTTGTCACGAGCTGTCGTAGAATGTATAAGAAGAACCATCTGCGAAAGCTCGTAACCAATAAAACTCAGTCTTAAAGTGCGTAATGTTATTCATTTTAATGTTAGTAGGTGATTTGTAGAAAATAGATATTATCATCATTTATATTATCACATTGGATGCTTACATAATTTACACAAATACAGTTGTGTGGAAATATAGATAAATAAGCTTTTCAAGTTTGGTCCCAATTATCCCTGTGAGATCTGAGCAATCTGCTAACAAACAGACGGATACAAATCCACAAAATCCACAAATCCCACGTGAGCCTGAATTGAACAAAGTGAACAATTAGGCTCTTTAGAGCAATAGAATGCCCGGGTGAATTACCCAGATGCATTATCCAGGACCCAGTTTTCGAAGTGAGTCCCAGTTGAGCAAAATGAAATGAATCATCCCGTCGATAATCTTCTGCAAGCGTGCCAAGTTTTGTCTACCAAGATATTCCGCGTCTAAATACCTCATTCACACGACAGTATTAGCACCACGCAAGTTCCACGCAGAATAAACAATACATACACACAAGTAAGTTTCTTGAAAGACAGAAGCGGTCGACAGTTATTCGTGGTGTCGACGAGTCAGTATTAATGACCATTATTCTTTTGTCTAAAATAATTTCAATATATTTTCCTAGAGTATGCATCTCCTTTACGCTTTGATCGTGATTGGTCAGATGAACAAAATGAAGGTTTCGTATTACAGCGTACGGCCCATATCCCCTTGATTCAAGGCTCTTGGTTGCATAGCCTTGTCGAGCGTTGGTTGAAATCAACTTATTTTCCACTGGAGCTAGCAATATTACAAGGCGGGATATATGTTTAAGCCATATATAGAGGTACTGATTATAACCGACAATAGCCGAGATAGATGTTCCATTGGGACAACCAGTTGTTTCTTTCAAGTCCTATGGATGTTTGTCTATCAAGGCGTCGCTCAAATGGGGAGTATCCAAAGCAGAAAAGGGGACAACACGAAAGCGCGAGTTAGACAATTCAGTAAACCTTTTGCGAAGAAGTTCCTTCAACATGTTATATGAAAGGCGGATGATACAATGCAATTGTATTACTTGATATAAAAGGTAATGATGACGGCAGCAGAAATTTCACTCCAAAATGCACATGCCTCATCTATAGTGCTGGTCTGAGTATTTCATGGCAGTGGATGTCATTTCTTTCGAACGAACCATATCTTGAGGTTGAATTTATATTTGGTGACACTTTTTTCGTTGCTTCCAATTTGACACAGCCGCCTTCTTCTATGAAGCTTGTGCTGCAAGATACACGAACCAGTATGCTGTTCTCTGTCCAAACAATACCGCTGGCAACGGGCAAATTTATCAACCATTAGAGCCCATACATGACCGACGGCTTTGCCATTTTCAAGAGAATGAGAATGTCCACTGCGGCTGGATGTATCCTTATGTTCTGTGGATGCATGTCTATCACGGAGTCGCCAAAATGGAGATCATCCAAAGCCAATGAAAATAAGAGACCGCAAGAAAGCGCGAATGAGACACACTCAGTTAAACTTTTGCTTGGTCAGTTCTTTAAATAAAAGGCGGATGGAACAATACAATGGGATTTACTTGCTAAACATCGCAGGCTTTGAAATCAAAAGTAATGCTAGCAGCAGTAATGTCTCTCCAAAATACACATGCGTCATTTAGCGATGGTTTCTTTCGTGGTCGTGGATGTCAATTCTTCGGAACAACTCATATACGGAGGTTGAGTTTAGAGTTGCCTCCAATTTAACACGGCATTCTTCTTTTATCAAGCTCGTGCTACAAGATACACTAACCAGTATGCTGTGTTCAGTCCAAAGAATACAACTGGGAATGCAATTCGGGAAAATTTATCAACCATTAGAGCTTTATGCATGCCCGACGACTTTTGCAAACGGATGGAACTGTTCACTGCGGCTGGATGGAGCTGCACGTAAAAACAAGAAATAATAGCGAATCAGTAAAAGATGCAAATAAACGGCGTAAATATATTCTCTTAAACCACCGTGTTTATTAGCTCTCGGAAAGTATATCATTCAAGAGAGCATCAGTTGACATCCCAAAGATAGGAGCTCAAACTATTATTCTATAGAGATTATTGTTTTCATCAGCCGAGGAATGATATATGCATACATCGCAGAATATTAGGGTCAGGAACAGAATCATAGTTACCGTGAACAAAGAGCTGGGTATCAGATCTTTAATATTTTTGCTGGATTCTTCATGGGTCATCCCCTTCGACTGTGCTACTGTAACTTTGACATTCTTCCTTCCTCTCATGGTACCTGTATTCTTCCCTTGCCTACCAAGGACGTTGACTATTGCGAACTCGAGTAAGGCAGAGAATACAAAACATAGGCAGATAGCCATCCATGAGTCCAAGGCCTTGATATAAGAAACGCGCGGTAAGGTGGCCTGCAGGCTGAAACTCTGAGTGGTCAGTGTTAATATAGTCAGGACCCCAAGAGATATTCTAGCCGGCACGGCGTCCACGTTGAGAAAAAATGATACCCACGATAGAATGACAACAAGGCAACTAGGAACAAAAATTTGAATGATGTAATAGCCGCGATCGCGCTTAAGGGAGATGTCAGACCGTAAGCACGTGAAGGTCCCTGCTGAAAATGGAAAATAATATATCGTTTTATAATAATATTGGACATTCAGTAAACAAGAGATAAACATTAATAGATTCGTACTGAATGAACATGGCACGATTCTGACCTCCGGCGTTTTCTCTGCACGAAAATCAATTGCAAGGCACAGGAGTCGGAATGACGGCATGGAAATTTAAGTAGGTCTACGTGTCGCAGGGTGGATAGTTAGTTCAAGTTAATAATACAACACAAGGCTATTCTATGGATAACAACTTCTTTATTGCTGTGAAGCTGACGTTTCGTTGGAGATACTTCCAACTTTATCAAAGCTAATGGCTTTGATTAGCTTCATTAGTTTTGATAAAGTTGGAGGTATCTCCAACGAAACGTCAGCTCCACAGCAATAAAGAAGTTGTTATCCATAGAATAGCATTGTGTTATATACGCCAACTTCTAAATGCCTATCAAAGAAATTACAACTTAATAACGGGAACGGAATAGTGAATGCTACCTGAAATTCATTTGCAAAATCTGGTTAAGAATATGGCTATACGCATGATTATGGGTCCATGTAATTGAAGACTTTATACAACCGACTACGATATACGCCAGTTCGTATTCTGCCGGCACAGAAACTGTACCAATGACCCAAATCAAATACCATAACACTAATCTACGCAAACTCCAATGTTTTGCCTTCCTAAAATAGGGATCTTGTCCGATCGTTCCACAATCGCAGACAGTTTTGAAAATAGATGTAAACCCCCATGAACACTGACGGGAGAAGCTGGGCATTGATGGAGTGGTAGCTCTTTTGACAATCGTTCGCCGTAGAATCTCCACACACAGCAACGGCATTGTTACTGCAGACAGTCTTCAAATTTGAAACCACTGTTACTTCATCAAAAAAAAATTCGTTCCCAGTTCGCTATGACGGTCTCTGAATTTTGCAGACTTCCGGAGAAGGTAGACTGCTGAATAAAGCTTCACAACATAACAAATCATTTGGAGATTCATGAATTCCACGAGAAATATTAACACAGAATCGATCTGACCCGCCAGAGATGCTGGTCTATGTTCGACATTTCACCCGATACACCAACCAGGCAAAATAATCATAAATAAATCGATATATTGAGTGCACAATGAACTGAGGGTACCCTAACATATAAAATAACTTACAATTAGGATACTCCTTTGTGCAGTCGGACTGTACAGCTGCCATCATTTCAAAATGGGTAATAACGAAATCGTCTGGAATAATGAACGGTGGCTCCCCATACCATGAGAATACAAGAGAATCTGTTGTATGCCCGTCTGCAAACGTAACAAAATAGTTTTTGTTGTTAAAATCACAGATATATTATTAACTTATAATAATCGACATAGCTAAATTAGCACACAAACATGCCGCCCCAAGGCTAAGTTGTTATACTGGAGGAACAGAGAGTAGAAAAGAAGAAAACACTCGAGAAAAACGTATCTCTCCAGTATCCAAAAATATAAACATATATTTTTACAATGTTTTTGCAGGCGATAAATCGGCATTCAAAATTGCATTATTTTCATTCAAACAGCCCGCCATCTTTAAAATTTGCGACGTCACCCGGAACTGTGCACTTTTTAGTGTCCCATTCTTTCAATAATCCAGATTGACCATCGGAAACGGTAAAATGTCGCATCCCTAGGTAGGTTTGGATTACCAGATTTGTTGAAACATCCAAAGTGAATCATTGTGGCATAATATTTCTGGACAGTCGACACACACTGATTATCAAAAATATAGCAATACACAACGGGATAGCTTTACACGTGTCGACAGCTTGTGAGTCCGGGTGACGTAACGCAGCTGCTGTTACGCTGTATATTTCGGAAGTTGTTGATCCAATGTCGGCACTTGTGAATCTGTTTACAGTCTCCTTTTGTGATGTTTCAGTAATCCAAGTTGATCACTGGAAACGGTAAAATGTCACATCCCTTGGAAGGTCTGGATTCCCAGATTTGTTGGAACTCCTTTTTGTGACCTTTCGATATCGAACCCAGAAAATGACAAAAAATATGTTTATATTTTTGGATACTTTTGGATGTCTTCTACACCTTCAAGATAGTATATGTGCATATTACATTTAGTTGAATATTGGGTCACCGTCCACTACTTATTCCATTACCCCATGATATATGCCGTTATTTCACACCTATATAATATATATTTCAATTTTTGGCACCACGTGAGTGCCATACTTGATCTGAATTTAATTAGTACTCATTCGTTTCGGGAGTATGGGATGCATAAGTGCACAGACAATTTTGCATCTGTGAGATTAAGACCAAATCAACAACGCCGTTAATGCGGAATTGTGTATGTTAATTTTTAGAAACTGAAATCATCTTCATCCTAACATATATTCAAGATAAGACTTCCTCGGTGAAGCATATATATGAATGCTATTGTTGCAAAGCGGATACCAGCGTGGGGATCGAGGATCCTTAGGCATGTTAGGGGCATGCACATGCTCATCAGCAGTGATTGCAGGCTATTGAAATTATCCTATAATCATATTATCCATTCTCAACCTTCGATATCAAATGAATTTCCTCAAAACCTACTTACAACTCTCAGCAATTACGGGGCAGCTTTGGCTATCAAACGGATAATTTTCAAGATTCATTTCGCAGCCTAGTGTCATCGACAATCTGAAAGGAAATATGTATGGTTAATATATTCAGTCCAAGCCATACAGATATAGAAATGACAGATACACAAATCTGTGGAAAGCCTGTTCAGCATCAAAATCTGCAACGAGCGCCATCTGCTGTCAACACATAGATACATCTTTCCGAAACACTAAGAACGAAGAAGATTAGTGCCATCATCATAACCGGTTTCAATCTACTATTAACCTCATATCTGACATTCAGTGTGAAGAGGTAGTCCACAGTGAAGTTGGCAGTGCTCTATCCATATACTAGTTCCTGCACATCATGTATGTGTACAGAACAAGATGTGTACAGAAAATAGCGAGAGCGGGATTATAGTTAGAAATTAAGAGATTACGAGCCCCACTGAGTATTTAGTCAAAATATCTGAACATTTCGCAGAATTTGAACGTCCTACGTTAACAACATTAGAAAAAATAGTTGCAAAAACGATAATGGTTGGTTACCCGACAGCGGTTAACTGGTCAAATATGGATGTAATAGAATGTTTCCACAGTCATTCCTCATTTCTCTGGAACTACTGAATACTACTGCATATCAAGAGCCTAATCTTCATCATGGCCTATAGACCATTTTCATAACCCCTGCTGTTTTGCGCGAGAACTGACTTGTGACACCAAGTGGGGTCGGCTCCAGCTACTGACACATGTTAACTCAATGCAAACTGCACACATATCAAAATATTAATCGAGCAAAACTCTGCCAATATCTATCCGATGTTCATTCTGTTTAGGGATAATGAAACCTGAAGAGATGCCTGTTTCAGAAATGCATAGTTTGAAAAATTTCCTTTTAAACCATGGCGAAATATTCATCTAAAAGATGGTGTTAATTCGCCCGGAATTTTTGCGATATACCCACGCTCTGTTTTTTTTTTTATCATTTTCGTTAAAAGCGCCTCCATGTATATATTTCTCATCTAGAGTATTACAGGATTATACAAATATAAATCATTTCTGTATCTTCAGTCGTTTTCTTGTAATGTTTAAAAGAAAACATGTAAATTATCTTGAAAAAGTTCCGGGAGCCGAAGAGAACACTGCCCGCTATGCCGACAGATACTGACACGTTAAAAGCTGCTGACGCACGGCACACGTGTAAATCAGAATGTAATCGAGCAAACACCAGCAAATATGGAGAGTATTCATATTTTTTATAATATAGACCATTAATAAAATTTAAAGATGTTGTAGCAGGACTAGGGAAAATTAATGCATTTTTTCAACAATATTCGGCAGCCTATATTTTCCAAAATATCCATTAATAGTCCTGCCGCAACAAGTTTAAATTTTATTTATGGTCTATATTATAAAAAGCCATGAATACTCACCATATGCTCGATTCTACTCTGATTTCAGCGGCGTCGGAACATAATTGAAAGTGGGGGGCCCAGTCGACTATCACAGCCCAACAGGCGAGGGTCCAGGAAGCTCGGGGGTCCTAGATCGCCGGAGATGCGTTCTGAGCGTTTTCCCGGCAATAAAACTGATCATACTGCATGCAGATTTATGGTTCTATTTTCACGATTTTTTCGCAATTATAAGCACGCATCGAATGCCTGCATCCATTTGACTTTCTAATTATATTTAAAACATAAAAACGATGACTTTTAGTTCTGGGAAGGGAAACCAATATGGCTACCGATACGATTCATTCACACAAAGATAAAAAAAGGAAATCCTCACAGCCAAACAGGCGAGGGTCTAGGGGCCGCCTAGGCCCCGGAAGCTCTGAAGTCCCAGATCTCCGGAGATGCGTTCTAAGCGTTTTCCCGGAAATAAATTCGAACATAACGTATGCAGATTTCACTGCGTGAAATGATCAAGTTTCCATTTCCCGAAACCTGCCGGAAACCTATTGGAAACTGTTTCGCTACAGTTTCAAATAGGTTTCCGGTGGATTTCCATAATTGGAAACTTGATCACTTCACGCAGTGTTTATGGTTATATTTTCACGTTTGTTTCGCATTTAAAGCACGCATCGATATTGAAAAAATCATACTTCATGCCTGAATCCATTTGACTTTCTAGTTATATTTAACACATAAAAAACACACATTAAAAACGATAACCTTTACATCATGGAACATTAGAACCAATATGATACCGATTCATTGGTTCATACTCCATGTAAGAATCACCAGACAATGCATGTAATGGCCAAGTCTGGGGACAACAATGTATCTAGGCTTGAGCCTTTTCAGCTGCACAAAGACTCAGACAATAGTTACATGAAGTATCTATCGATTCATTTACACAAGCTAAAATAAGCGATCTTTGCAGCCTGACAGGTGGGGGTCGAAGGGACGGCTGTCTCCGGAAGCGCTGGGGTCTCAGGTTGCCGGAGATGCGTTTTATCGGAATTAAATGTGAACACAATGTATATAGATTTATGGTTCTATTTTCACATTTTTTTCGCATAAACACGCATCGATATTGAAGAATATGCCCGACTCCATTTGAATTCCTGGTCTAACACAAACAAAACAGGCCTATAACACACGACTACATGTCCTGGCACTCTATCTGTAATTTTTATGTGGGGACATGATCAGTTAGAAGTACCGAAAAGTGGGGGGGGGGGGGAGGGGGGCAAAGATATTCGCCCCCCCGCTAAATCAAAAGTGGGGGGGGGGGGGGCGACGCCACTGGATTTACATGCGTGCCGTGTGTCAGCAGCTTTGAACGTGTCGGTATCTGTCGGCATATCGCAGAATGTTCGGCTCGGCTCCCGGAACTTCTTCAGCGAAGATCGTTTATGCCTTTTCTTTTAAACATTAGAAGAAAACGACTGAAGATACAGAAATGAGATTTATATGTTCATAATCTTATAACACTCTAAATGAGAAATGATCAAGTTTCCATTTCCCGAAACCTGCCGGAAACCTATTGGAAACTGTTTCGCTACAGTTTCAAATAGGTTTCCGGTGGATTTCCATAATTGGAAACTTGATCACTTCACGCAGTGTATATGGTTATATTTTCACGTTTGTTTCGCATTTAAAGCACGCATCGATATTGAAAAAATCATACTTCATGCCTGAATCCATTTGACTTTCTAGTTATATTTAACACATAAAAAACACACATTAAAAACGATAACCTTTACATCATGGAACATTAGAACCAATATGATACCGATTCATTGGTTCATACTCCATGTAAGAATCACCAGACAATGCATGTAATGGCCAAGTCTGGGGACAACAATGTATCTAGGCTTGAGCCTTTTCAGCTGCACAAAGACTCAGACAATAGTTACATGAAGTATCTATCGATTCATTTACACAAGCTAAAATAAGCGATCTTTGCAGCCTGACAGGTGGGGGTCGAAGGGACGGCTGTCTCCGGAAGCGCTGGGGTCTCAGGTTGCCGGAGATGCGTTTTATCGGAATTAAATGTGAACACAATGTATATAGATTTATGGTTCTATTTTCACATTTTTTTCGCATAAACACGCATCGATATTGAAGAATATGCCCGACTCCATTTGAATTCCTGGTCTAACACAAACAAAACAGGCCTATAACACACGACTACATGTCCTGGCACTCTATCTGTAATTTTTATGTGGGGACATGATCAGTTAGAAGTACCGAAAAGTGGGGGGGGGGAGGGGGGCAAAGATATTCGCCCCCCCGCTAAATCAAAAGTGGGTGGGGAGGGGGCGACGCCACTGGATTTACATGCGTGCCGTGTGTCAGCAGCTTTGAACGTGTCGGTATCTGTCGGCATATCGCAGAATGTTCGGCTCGGCTCCCGGAACTTCTTCAGCGAAGATCGTTTATGCCTTTTCTTTTAAACATTAGAAGAAAACGACTGAAGATACAGAAATGAGATTTATATGTTCATAATCTTATAACACTCTAAATGAGAAATATATACAACCGTTATCTCTTCGGGTTTAACAACGACTAAACAGAATGAAAATCGGATAGATATGGACAGAGTTGTGCTCCATTATATTCTGATATGTGTACAGTTTATATTGTGTTAACATGTGTCGGTAGCTGGAGCCGACCCCTAATTGACATCAATAGCCAGTTCCCGCGCAAAACAGCAGGGGTTATGGAAGTCGTGTATACGCCAAACAGAAACAAATCTACGATACAAGCGTCTGGTTCGTCATTCAATATTCAACCGTCGTCCATTAAAGGAAAAGTTCTTGTTTGGTTGCCTTTGATACATATAAAAACAACTCACTAAATAGAACCCAAAATATATTTTTCTCATTTTAACATTTTTTGTTGGAGTATTATTCATTTTAAAACCGCGAACCCGCAATCCTCAGAGTGCCGCCATTGTACTTTATCCAGAAGGCGGATATGACGTAGGGTCAAGGCATGGAACTCCTCTGTCTTTTCGGGTAATCTAAACGATTTGGATAGATAGAGTAAATTGAGTGAAATCATGTCGGCGAGCGGCAGTTCCGATTCCAGCGGTGTAAGCGACGAGGAAGCTGTGTTTGGTTTTCAGGGCTACCAATTCGAGCCGAAACGCTCAGATACGGAAGATCAGAGCAGCGGGGATGATAGCAGCTCTAGTAGCGAGACAGGCCAGGAAATGGAGACAGAAGCCCGCATGGAAAATTTAGTACATGTATGGTGTCGATACACACACTGCTCTCATCGACGGCTTACGGGAGAGATCGAGTGTCTTCGCTGTTGGCAGAACGAACAAAGCCGCGCTCTGACAACTAGAAATGAAATGGTACGAGCTATTTAGTATTTGAAGTAATTCTTGCCAACTTTTACTAACAAAACTGCAATTTTCACTTTAACACATGCAGCTCCATGATGCCTCCACATGTTTTGTCTCAAGCTTACGTCACGCTGCTTTACGTAATTTTACTTCTATTGGCTAAAATAGGTCATGTGACATTACAATGGCGCTTTCCTGGAGTTTGGTAAATTGGACGGTATCACAGCATTTGGTTAACGGTTTCTGCGTTAAAATAAATTCCAAATATTTAAAAAAAAATACAGTTGAATACAATTTGACTGGCTCTTTCAGTTGAAAAATAGCTTTACCATACCCCAACCGTTCCTTTAAAGAATTTCCGTCTATAATCCAAAGAAGTAATTCATATAATAACATTAGGAACGAATTAAAAGGATAGATCATAGTATACATAAAACTAGGCTAATTTCCTGCAAGACAGAAGCGGTCAAGAGTTTTCAATGATGCCAGCAAGACATCATGATGTCTCAAAATCTCAAATCCGTATCGCTGATCAGTATTTTCTTAATCCATATAAAAAAAGTTGTAAATTACAAGCGTCTGGTCCGTCATTCATAATTCAGCCGTCGTCCATTAGAGAATATCCGCGTCCATAATCCAAAGACCTATTCCATATTCCATATAACAGTATTAGCACCAAATTCAAAAAGACAATCATAGTATACATAAACATAGGCTTGTTTCCTGCAAAAGAGAAGCGGTCAACAGTTTTCAATGATGCCGGCAAGACATCATGATGTTCCAAAAATATCAAATCCGTATCGCTGATCAGTATTCTTAATCCATAATATTCGTTGTAAAGTCGTCATCTAAAGATTGATGTATCTCAGTAGTCACGCTTTGATTGTGACTGTTCATATGAGTACCATGAGGATCTTGAAGTACATGGATTCATACGGCCCCTAGCCCCGGGTTAAGCGGAATTAGACACAAGTTACGAAACGTAACGCCATAGAGCTTGCACGCTACGCTCGTATTTTGCTATCAGCATGCGATATGTATCGCCAAATTTGAGAAACTTTGAGTGGAGGCGCTTGGTGGTGTAGCCTTGTTTTATAAGTTTCTGGAACAATGTTTTGTGACGTTGATTAAAATCGTCACATTTAACACAGGATCTAGAAAATGCTACTAGGCGTGATATGTATACGCCATATGCAGGTCCCACTGGGATATTACCGTCCAGAAAGGGATAGTTTACGATGTCGAAATTGTAATCATCTCTTTTGTCATACAGTCGACGGGAGAGAAGGTCCGCTTCATTTTTATAGAGATATAGGTCTAAATATGATGTGCCTGGAGGGTTATCTGTAGTTTCCTTCAAATCCAGTGAAGGTGGATATATATCCTTCACTGTGTCATTTATATAGCGATTATCCACAGCGAGAAGATCGTCTATATAGCGTTTGGTGAATGAGAAGGCTTTGAATGAATCGGTTTTGTAAAAGCGCCTGCATATAGTCATATTCATAATAGAACAGATATAGGTCAGCCAATAGGGGTGAGCAATTAGTACCCATTGGAATACCTATATGCTGTTGATATATCGTGTTGCCAAATTCCACATATATATTTTTAATGAGAAATTCAAGCAACTCTATAAACAGAAACATCCCATGAATGATATCACTTGTATGTAGTAGAGCTAAAGAATGCTTTATGGCTTCCGACATTAATATATCTACGATCAGTTTTCTTGAACACAGATACTATCAATGAACTTAGACGGTCAATAAGGTCCTGATGAGGGATTGTAGTATAGAGAGTCGAGAAATCCCATGTGGATACATGTTTGTACGGTATGTGACCTTTAGCATCAAGTTCTTCCGTAAGACATTTTGAGTTTTTCAAGATATTCGCTCCCCCCGCTAAATCAAAAGTGGGGGGGAGGGGGGGGGGGGCGACGCCACTGGATTTACATGCGTGCCGTGTGTCAGCAGCTTTGAACGTGTCGGTATCTGTCGGCATATCGCAGAATGTTCGGCTCGGCTCCCGGAACTTCTTCAGCGAAGATCGTTTGTGCCTTTTCTTTTAAACATTAGAAGAAAACGACTGAAGATACAGAAATGAGATTTATATGTTCATAATCTTATAACACTCTAAATGAGAAATATATACAACCGTTATCTCTTCGGGTTTAACAACGACTAAACAGAATGAAAATCGGATAGATATGGACAGAGTTGTGCTCCATTATATTCTGATATGTGTACAGTTTATATTGTGTTAACATGTGTCGGTAGCTGGAGCCGACCCCTAATTGACATCAATAGCCAGTTCCCGCGCAAAACAGCAGGGGTTATGGAAGTCGTGTATACGCCATTTAGAAACAAATCTACGATACAAGCGTCTGGTTCGTCATTCAATATTCAACCGTCGTCCATTAAAGGAAAAGTTCTTGTTTGGTTGCCTTTGATACATATTAAAACAACTCACTAAATAGAACCCAAAATATATTTTTTCTCATTTTAACATTTTTTGTTGAAGGAGTACTAATCATTTTAAAACCGCGAAACCGCATTCCTCAGAGTGCCGCCATTGTACTTTATCCAGAAGGCGGATATGACGTAGGGTCAAGGCATGGAACTCCGCTGTCTTTTCGGGTAATATAAACGATTTGGATAGATAGAGTAAATTGAGTGAAATCATGTCGGCGAGCGGCAGTTCCGATTCCAGCGGTGTAAGCGACGAGGAAGCTGTGTTTGGTTTTCAGGGCTACCAATTCGAGCCGAAACGCTCAGATACGGAAGATCAGAGCAGCGGGGATGATAGCAGCTCTAGTAGCGAGACAGGCCAGGAAATGGAGACAGAAGCCCGCATGGAAAATTTAGTACATGTATGGTGTCGATACACACACTGCTCTCATCGACGGCTTACGGGAGAGATCGAGTGTCTTCGCTGTTGGCAGAACGAACAAAGCCGCGCTCTGACAACTAGAAATGAAATGGTACGAGCTATTTAGTATTTGAAGTAATTCTTGCCAACTTTTACTAACAAAACTGCAATTTTCACTTTAACACATGCAGCTCCATGATGCCTCCACATGTTTTGTCTCAAGCTTACGTCACGCTGGTTTACGTAATTTTACTTCTATTGGCTAAAATAGGTCATGTGACATTACAATTGCGCTTTCCTGGAGTTTGGTAAATTGGACGGTATCACAGCATTTGGTTAACGGTTTCTGCGTTAAAATAAATTCCAAATATTTAAAAAAAAATACAGTTGAATATAATTTGACTGGCTCTTTCAGTTGAAAAATAGCTTTACCATACCCGAACCGTTCCTTTAAAGAAATTCCGTCTATAATCCAAAGAAGTAATTCATATAATAACATTAGCAACGAATTAAAAGGATACATCATAGTATACATAAAACTAGGCTAATTTCCTGCAAGACAGAAGCGGTCAAGAGTTTTCAATGATGCCAGCAAGACATCATGATGTCTCAAAAATATCAAATCCGTATCGCTGATCAGTATTTTCTTAATCCATATAAAAAAAGTTGTAAATTACAAGCGTCTGGTCCGTCATTCATAATTCAGCCGTCGTCCATTAGAGAATATCCGCGTCCATAATCCAAAGACCTATTCCATATTCCATATAACAGTATTAGCACCAAATTCAAAAAGACAGTCATAGTATACATAAACATAGGCTTGTTTCCTGCAAAAGAAGCGGTCAACAGTTTTCAATGATGCCGACAAGACATCATGATGTTCCAAAAATATCAAATCCGTATCGCTGATCAGTATTCTTAATCCATACTATTCGTTGTAAAGTCGTCATCTAAAGATTGATGTATCTCAGTCACGCTTTGATTGTGACTGTTCATATGAGTACCATGAGGATCTTGAAGTACATGGATTCATACGGCCCCTAGCCCCGGGTTAAGCGGAATTAGACACAAGTTACGAAACGTAACGCCATAAAGCTTGCACGCTACGCTCGTATTTTGCTACCAGCATGCGATATGTATCGCCAAATTTGAGAAACTTTGAGTGGAGGCGCTTGGTGGTGTAGCCTTGTTTTATAAGTTTCTGCAACAATGTTTTGTGACGTTGATTAAAATCGTCACATTTAACACAGGATCTAGAAAATGCTACTAGGCGTGATATGTATACGCCATATGCAGGTCCCACTGGAATATTACCGTCCAGAAAAGAATAGTTTACGATGTCGAAATTGTAATCATCTCTTTTGTCATACAGTCGACGGGAGAGAAGGCCCGCATCATTTTTATAGAGATATAGGTCTAAATATGATGTGCCTGTAGGGTTATCTGTAGTTTCCTTCAAATCCAGTGAAGGTGGATATATATCCTTCATTGTGTCATTTATATAGCGATTATCCACAGCGAGAAGATCGTTTATATAGCGTTTGGTGAATGAGAAGGCTCTGAATGAATCGGTTTTTTGAAAGCGCCGGCATATAGTCATATTCATAATAGAACAGATATAGGTCAGCCAATAGGGGTGCCCAATTAGTACCCATTGGAATACCTATATGCTGTTGATATATCGTGTTGCCAAATTCCACATATATATTTTTAATAAGAAATTCAAGCAACTCTATAAACAGAAACATCCCATGAATGATATCACTTGTATGTAGTAGAGCTAAAGAATGCTTTATGGCTTCCGACATTAATATATCTACGATCAGTTTTCTTGAACACAGATACTATCAATGAACTTAGACGGTCAATAAGGTCCTGATGAGGGATTGTAGTATAGAGAGTCGAGAAATCCCATGTGGATACATGTTTGTACGGTATGTGACCTTTAGCATCAAGTTCGTCCGTAAGACATTTTGAGTTTTTCAAGATATTCGCCCCCCCGCGAAATCAAAAGTGTGGGGGGGGGGCGACGCCACTGGATTTACATGCGTGCCGTGTGTCAGCAGCTTTGAACGTGTCGGTATCTGTCGGCATATCGCAGAATGTTCGTCTCGGCTCCCCGAACTTCTTCAGCGAAGATCGTTTATGCCTTTTCTTTTAAACATTAGAAGAAAACGACTGAAGATACAGAAATGAGATTTATATGTTCATAATCCTATAACACTCTAAATGAGAAATATATACAACCGTTATCTCTTCGGGTTTAATAACGACTAAACAGAATGAAAATCGGATAGATATGGACAGAGTTGTGCTCCATTATATTCTGATATGTGTACAGTTTATATTGTGTTAACATGTGTCGGTAGCTGGAGGCGACACCTAATTGACATCAATAGCCAGTTCCCGCGCAAACCAGCAGGGGTTATGGAAGTCGTGTATACGCCATTCAAAAATAAATCTACGATACAAGCGTCTGGTTCGTCATTCAATATTCAACCGTCGTCCATTAAAGAAAAAGTTCTTGTTTGGTTGCCTTTGATACATATTAAAACAACTCACTAAATAGAACCCAAAATATATTTTTTCTCATTTTAACATTTTTTGTTGAAGGAGTACTAATCATTTTAAAACCGCGAACCCGCAGTCCTCAGAGTGCCGCCATTGTACTTTATCCAGACGGCGGATATGACGTAGGGTCAAGGCATGGAACTCCTCTGTCTTTTCGGGTAATCTAAACGATTTGGATAGATAGAGTAAATTGAGTGGAATCATGTCGGCGAGCGGCAGTTCCGATTCCAGCGGTGAAAGCGACGAGGAAGCTGTGTTTGGTTTTCAGGGCTACCAATTCGAGCCGAAACGCTCAGATACGGAAGATCAGAGAAGCGGGGATGATAGCAGCTCTAGTAGCGAGACAGGCCAGGAAATGGAGACAGAAGCCCGCATGGAAAATTTAGTACATGTATGGTGTCGATACACACACTGCTCTCATCGACGGCTTACGGGAGAGATCGAGTGTCTTCGCTGTTGGCAGAACGAACAAAGCCGCGCTCTGACAACTAGAAATGAAATGGTACGAGCTATTTAGTATTTGAAGTAATTCTTGCCAACTTTTACTAACAAAACTGCAATTTTCACTTTAACACATGCAGCTCCATGATGCCTCCACAAGTTTTGTCTCAAGCTTACGTCACGCTGTTTTACGTAATTTTACTTCTATTGGCTAAAATAGGTCATGTGACATTACAATGGCGCTTTCCCGGAGTTTGGTCAATTGGACGGTATCACAGCATTTGGTTAACGGTTTCTGCGTTAAAATACATTCCAAATATTTAAAAAAAATACAGTTGAATACAATTTGACTGGCTCTTTCAGTTGAAAAATAGCTTTACCATACCCGAACCGTTCCTTTAAAGAATTTCCGTCTATAATCCAAAGAAGTAATTCATATAATAACACTAGCAACGAATTAAAAGGATAGATCATAGTATACATAAAACTAGGCTAATTTCCTGCAAGACAGAAGCGGTCAAGAGTTTTCAATGATGCCAGCAAGACATCATGATGTCCCAAAAATATCAAATCCGTATCGCTGATCAGTATTTTCTTAATCCATATAAAAGAAAGTTGTAAATTACAAGCGTCTGGTCCGTCATTCATAATTCAGCCGTCGTCCATTAGAGAATACCCGCGTCCATAATCCAAAGACCTATTCCATATTCCATATAACAGTATTAGCACCAAATTCAAAAAGACAGTCATAGTATACATAAACATAGGCTTGTTTCCTGCAAAAGAGAAGCGGTCAACAGTTTTCAATGATGCCGGCAAGACATCATGATGTTCCAAAAATATCAAATCCGTATCGCTGATCAGTATTCTTAATCCATAATATTCGTTGTAAAGTCGTCATCTAAAGATTGATGTATCTCAGTCACGCTTTGATTGTGACTGTTCATATGAGTACCATGAGGATCTTGAAGTACATGGATTCATACGGCCCCTAGCCCCGGGTTAAGCGCAATTAGACACAAGTTACGAAACGTAACGCCATAGAGCTTGCACGCTACGCTCGTATTTTGCTATCAGCATGCGATATGTATCGCCAAATTTGAGAAACTTTGAGTGGAGGCGCTTGGTGGTGTAGCCTTGTTTTATAAGTTTCTGGAACAATGTTTTGTGACGTTGATTAAAATCGTCACATTTAACACAGGATCTAGAAAATGCTACTAGGCGTGATATGTATACGCCATATGCAGGTCCCACTGGAATATTACCGTCCAGAAAGGGATAGTTTACGATGTCGAAATTGTAATCATCTCTTTTGTCATACAGTCGACGGGAGAGAAGGCCCGCTTCATTTTTATAGAGATATAGGTCTAAATATGATGTGCCTGTAGGGTTATCTGTAGTTTCCTTCAAATCCAGTGAAGGTGGATATATATCCTTCACTGTGTCATTTATATAGCGATTATCCACAGCGAGAAGATCGTCTATATAGCGTTTGGTGAATGAGAAGGCTTTGAATGAATCGGTTTTCTGAAAGCGCCTGCATATAGTCATATTCATAATAGAACGGATATAGGTCAGCCAATAGGGGTGCCCAGTTAGTACCCATTGGAATACCTATATGCTGTTGATATATCGTGTTGCCAAATTCCACATATATATTTTTAATGAGAAATTCAAGCAACTCTATAAACAGAAACATCCCATGAATGATATCACTTGTATGTAGTAGAGCTAAAGAATGCTTTATGGCTTCAGACATTAATATATCTACGATCAGTTTTCTTGAACACAGATACTATCAATGAACTTAGACGGTCAATAAGGTCCTGATGAGGGATTGTAGTATAGAGAGTCGAGAAATCCCATGTGGATACATGTTTGTACGGTATGTGACCTTTAGCATCAAGTTCGTCCGTAAGACATTTTGAGTTTTTCAAGATATTCGCCCCCCCGCGAAATCAAAAGTGTGGGGGGGGGGGGGCGACGCCACTGGATTTACATGCGTGCCGTGTGTCAGCAGCTTTGAACGTGTCGGTATCTGTCGGCATATCGCAGAATGTTCGGCTCGGCTCCCGGAACTTCTTCAGCGAAGATCGTTGCTGCCTTTTCTTTTGAAGATTAGAAGAAAACGACTGAAGATACAGAAATGAGATTTATATGTTCATAATCTTATAACACTCTAAATGAGAAATATATACAACCGTTATCTCTTCGGGTTTAACAACGACTAAACAGAATGAAAATCGGATAGATATGGACAGAGTTGTGCTCCATTATATTCTGATATGTGTACAGTTTATATTGTGTTAACATGTGTCGGTAGCTGGAGGCGACACCTAATTGACATCAATAGCCAGTTCCCGCGCAAAACAGCAGGGGTTATGGAAGTCGTGTATACGCCATTCAGAAATAAATCTACGATACAAGCGTCTGGTTTGTCATTCAATATTCAACCGTCGTCCATCAAAGGAAAAGTTCTTGTTTGGTTGCCTTTGATACATATTAAAACAACTCACTAAATAGAACCCAAAAGATATTTTTTCTCATTTTAACATTTTTTGTTGAAGGAGTACTAATCATTTTAAAACCGCGAACCCGCAATCCTCAGAGTGCCGCCATTGTACTTTATCCAGAAGGCGGATATGACGTAGGGTCAAGGCATGGAACTCCTCTGTCTTTTCGGGTAATCTAAACGATTTGGATAGATAGAGTAAATTGAGTGAAATCATGTCGGCGAGCGGCAGTTCCGATTCCAGTGGTGTAAGCGACGAGGAAGCTGTGTTTGGTTTTCAGGGCTACCAATTCGAGCCGAAACGCTCAGATACGGAAGATCAGAGCAGCGGGGATGATAGCAGCTCTAGTAGCGAGACAGGCCAGGAAATGGAGACAGAAGCCCGCATGGAAAATTTAGTACATGTATGGTGTCGATACACACACTGCTCTCATCGACGGCTTACGGGAGAGATCGAGTGTCTTCGCTGTTGGCAGAACGAACAAAGCCGCGCTCTGACAACTAGAAATGAAATGGTACGAGCTATTTAGTATTTGAAGTAATTCTTGCCAACTATATGTGTTGTAATTTACTAACAAAACTGCAATTTTCACTTTAACACATGCAGCTCCATGATGCCTCCACATGTTTTGTCTCAAGCTTACGTCACGCTGTTTTACGTAATTTTACTTCTATTGGCTAAAATAGGTCATGTGACATTACAATGGCGCTTTCCCGGAGTTTGGTAAATTGGACGGTATCACAGCATTTGGTTGACGGTTTCTGCGTTAAAATACATTCCAAATATTTAAAAAAAAATACAGTTGAATACAATTTGACTGGCTCTTTCAGTTGAAAAATAGCTTTACCATACCCGAACCGTTCCTTTAAAGAATTTCCGTCTATAATCCAAAGAAGTAATTCATATAATAACATTAGCAACGAATTAAAAGGATAGATCATAGTATACATAAACTAGGTTAATTTCCTGCAAGACAGAAGCGGTCAAGAGTTTTCAATGATGCCAGCAAGACATCATGATGTCCCAAAAATATCAAATCCGTATCGCTGATCAGTATTTTCTTAATCCATATAAAAAAAAGTTGTAAATTACAAGCGTCTGGTCCGTCATTCATAATTCAGCCGTCGTCCATTAGAGAATATCCGCGTCCATAATCCAAAGACCTATTCCATATTCCATATAACAGTATTAACACCAAATTCAAAAAGACAGTCATAGTATACATAAACATAGGCTTGTTTCCTGCAAAAGAGAAGCGGTCAACAGTTTTCAATGATGCCGACAAGACATCATGATGTTCCAAAAATATCAAATCCGTATAGCTGATCAGTATTCTTAATCCATAATATTCGTTGTAAAGTCGTCATCTAAAGATTGATGTATCTCAGTCACGCTTTGATTGTGATTGTTCATATGAGTACCATGAGGATCTTGAAGTACATGGATTCATACGGCCCCTAGCCCCGGGTTAAGCGGAATTAGACACAAGTTACGAAACGTAACGCCATAGAGCTTGCACGCTACGCTCGTATTTTGCTATCAGCATGCGATATGTATCGCCAAATTTGAGAAACTTTGAGTGGAGGCGCTTGGTGGTGTAACCTTGTTTTATAAGTTTCTGGAACGATGTTTTGTGACGTTGATTAAAATCGTCACATTTAACACAGGATCTAGAAAATGCTACTAGGCGTGATATGTATACGCCATATGCAGGTCCCACTGGAATATTACCGTCCAGAAAGGGATAGTTTACGATGTCGAAATTGTAATCATCTCTTTTGTCATACAGTCGACGGGAGAGAAGGCCCGCTTCATTTTTATAGAGATATAGGTCTAAATATGATGTGCCTGTAGGGTTATCTGTAGTTTCCTTCAAATCCAGTGAAGGTGGATATATATCCTTCACTGTGTCATTTATATAGCGATTATCCACAGCGAGAAGATCGTCTATATAGCGTTTGGTGAATGAGAAGGCTTTGAATGAATCGGTTTTCTGAAAGCGCCTGCATATAGTCATATTCATAATAGAACGGATATAGGTCAGCCAATAGGGGTGCCCAATTAGTACCCATTGGAATACCTATATGCTGTTGATATATCGTGTTGCCAAATTCCACATATATATTTTTAATGAGAAATTCAAGCAACTCTATAAACAGAAACATCCCATGAATGATATCACTTGTATGTAGTAGAGCTAAAGAATGCTTTATGGCTTCCGACATTAATATATCTACGATCAGTTTTCTTGAACATAGATACTATCAATGAACTTAGACGGTCAATAAGGTCCTGATGAGGGATTGTAGTATAGAGAGTCGAGAAATCCCATGTGGATACATGTTTGTACGGTATGTGACCTTTAGCATCAAGTTCGTCCGTAAGACATTTTGAGTTTTTCAAGATATTCGCCCCCCCCGCTAAATCAAAAGTGTGGGGGGGGGGGGCCACGCCACTGGATTTACATGCGTGCCGTGTGTCAGCAGCTTTTAACGTGTCGGTATCTGTCGGCATATCGCAGAATGTTCGGCTCGGCTCCCGGAACTTCTTCAGCGAAGATCGTTTATGCCTTTTCTTTTAAACATTAGAAGAAAACGACTGAAGATACAGAAATGAGATTTATATGTTCATAATCTTATAACACTCTAAATGAGAAATATATACAACCGTTATCTCTTCGGGTTTAATAACGACTAAACAGAATGAAAATCGGATAGATATGGACAGAGTTGTGCTCCATTATATTCTGATATGTGTACAGTTTATATTGTGTTAGCATGTGTCGGTAGCTGGAGCCGACCCCTAATTGACATCAATAGCCAGTTCCCGCGCAAAACAGCAGGGGTTATGGAAGTCGTGTATACGCCATTCAGAAATAAATCTACGATACAAGCGTCTGGTTCGTCATTCAATATTCAACCGTCGTCCATTAAAGGAAAAGTTCTTGTTTGGTTGCCTTTGATACATATTAAAACAACTCACTAAATAGAACCCAAAATATATTTTTTCTCATTTTAACATTTTTTGTTGAAGGAGTACTAATCATTTTAAAACCGCGAACCCGCAGTCCTCAGAGTGCCGCCATTGTACTTTATCCAGACGGCGGATATGACGTAGGGTCAAGGCATGGAACTCCTCTGTCTTTTCGGGTAATCTAAACGATTTGGATAGATAGAGTAAATTGAGTGAAATCATGTCGGCGAGCGGCAGTTCCGATTCCAGCGGTGAAAGCGACGAGGAAGCTGTGTTTGGTTTTCAGGGCTACCAATTCGAGCCGAAACGCTCAGATACGGAAGATCAGAGCAGCGAGGATGATAGCAGCTCTAGTAGCGAGACAGGCCAGGAAATGGAGACAGAAGCCCACATGGAAAATTTAGTACATGTATGGCGTCGATACACAGACTGCTCTCATCGACGGCTTACGGGAGAGATCGAGTGTCTTCGCTGTTGGCAGAACGAACAAAGCCGCGCTCTGACAACTAGAAATGAAATGGTACGAGCTATTTAGTATTTGAAGTAATTCTTGCCAACTTTTACTAACAAAACTGCAATTTTCACTTTAACACATGCAGCTCCATGATGCCTCCACATGTTTTGTCTCAAGCTTACGTCACGCTGTTTTACGTAATTTTACTTCTATTGGCTAAAATAGGTCATGTGACATTACAATGGCGCTTTCCTGGAGTTTGGTAAATTGGACGGTATCACAGCATTTGGTTAACGGTTTCTGCGTTAAAATAAATTCCAAATATTTAAAAAAAAATACAGTTGAATACAATTTGACTGGCTCTTTCAGTTGAAAAATAGCTTTACCATACCCGAACCGTTCCTTTAAAGAATTTCCGTCTATAATCCAAAGAAGTAATTCATATAATAACATTAGCAACGAATTAAAAGGATAGATCATAGTATACATAAAACTAGGCTAATTTCCTGCAAGACAGAAGCGATCAAGAGTTTTCAATGATGCCAGCAAGACATCATGATGTCCCAAAAATATCAAATCCGTATCGCTGATCAGTATTTTCTTAATCCACATAAAAAAAGTTGTAAATTACAAGCGTCTGGTCCGTCATTCATAATTCAGCCGTCGTCCATTAGAGAATACCCGCGTCCATAATCCAAAGACCTATTCCATATTCCATATAACAGTATTAGCACCAAATTCAAAAAGACAGTCATAGTATACATAAACATAGGCTTGTTTCCTGCAAAAGAGAAGCGGTCAACAGTTTTCAATGATGCCGACAAGACATCATGATGTTCCAAAAATATCAAATCCGTATCGCTGATCAGTATTCTTAATCCATAATATTCGTTGTAAAGTCGTCATCTAAAGATTGATGTATCTCAGTCACGCTTTGATTGTGACTGTTCATATGAGTACCATGAGGATCTTGAAGTACATGGATTCATACGGCCCCTAGCCCCGGGTTAAGCGGAAATAGACACAAGTTACGAAACGTAACGCCATAGAGCTTGCACGCTACGCTCGTATTTTGCTATCAGCATGCGATATGTATCGCCAAATTTGAGAAACTTTGAGTGGAGACGCTTGGTGGTGTAGCCTTGTTTTATAAGTTTCTGGAACAATGTTTTGTGACGTTGATTAAAATCGTCACATTTAACACAGGATCTAGAAAATGCTACTAGGCGTGATATGTATACGCCATATGCAGGTCCCACTGGGATATTACCGTCCAGAAAGGGATAGTTTACGATGTCGAAATTGTAATCATCTCTTTTGTCATACAGTCGACGGGAGAGAAGGTCCGCTTCATTTTTATAGAGATATAGGTCTAAATATGATGTGCCTATCTTATCTGTAGTTTCCTTCAAATCCAGTGAAGGTGGATATATATCCTTCACTGTGTCATTTATATAGCGATTATCCACAGCGAGAAGATCGTCTATATAGCGTTTGGTGAATGAGAAGGCTTTGAATGAATCGGTTTTTTGAAAGCGCCTGCATATAGTCATATTCATAATAGAACAGATATAGGTCAGCCAATAGGGGTGCGCAATTAGTACCCATTGGAATACCTATATGCTGTTGATATATCGTGTTGCCAAATTCCACATATATATTTTTAATGAGAAATTCAAGCAACTCTATAAACAGAAACATCCCATGAATGATATCACTTGTATGTAGTAGAGCTAAAGAATGCTTTATGGCTTCCGACATTAACATATCTACGATCAGTTTTCTTGAACACAGATACTATCAATGAACTTAGACGGTCAATTAGGTCCTGATGAGGGATTGTAGTATAGAGACTCGAGAAATTCAATGTGGATACATGTTTGTACGGTATGTGACCTTTAGCATCAAGTTCTTCCGTAAGACATTTTGAGTTTTTCAATATCCACATACATTCAACGCCAGAGTTTTTAGAAATAGTGGCGGAATGCGTTTCCCAAAATGCGTTTACCTCCTGAAGAGCCCTCGTCAACAGGGTTGAAAGAAGCTTGGTGGTGCAGCTTCTAGAACCAGCTATGAATCTAGCTTTGTATGGTGATTTATGCATTTTGGTCCAGTATACTTTTGGTATATCGTTATTTTTGGTTGAAAGACAAATATCTCTTTCCACGAGAAACGTTTTGTGATTGTTAAATAAATCTTCCAGAGTAAAGTCGTTATCTAGATTAAGATGTATCTCAGTCACACTTTGATTGTGTCTGTTCATATGAACACTATGAGGATCTTGTGATACATAGGTTCATGCGGCCCCTAGTCCCGGGTTAAGCGGAATTAGAGGAATCTTCTTATATATAGCTCATGTTATTGAACATCGTTAACTCAAGTTTGAGCATTGGTTTCTGACAGCGGTCAAGAATGGTTTAATCATGGTCTAGCCATTGTTGACCATCGGTGGTATATGCCACCAGAGTCAAACGATGATTGACAGTGATCAAGAAATCGAGGTCCAAGCAAGTACAAAAATATGGTTTTCCATATCATTCAATATGTCCACATCAAAACCTACAATAAAAGCGCGACTGGGATACAAATCATCACATGGATCACTGTTGGTTCTTCCAATGTGTTTACAAAGATGCAGTCAGTATATTTGTCTGTGGAGTCATATGACTTCTTGTCAGTACGCCGACAACGTTTTCCACCACACTTGTAATGTTGCGTTTAATTCCATAGTCATTTATGTTTGACCACGAGCGTCTGTTGTTGATCATGATAATTAATTTAGTGGTGCACTATGACCCTAACATGTTTGATCATGGTCAGTGTTGCCATTTACAGTCAATGGTCATTGAAAACAGGTCAGATCATACGATATAAAAAATACGTTTAATACGTTTATTAAGATCGTCACATTTAACACAGGATATAGCAAATGCTACTAAGCGAGATATGTATACGCCATATGCAGGTCCCTGTGGTATATTACTGCTCTGTCGTCGTAAAATCGACAAGAGAGAAGGCCCGCTTCATTTTTGTAGAGATATAGCCTAAATAAGGTGTACCGCCAGGGCACCAACAGCCGAAGATAAAGTTCATTTTAAATTTAGTTCCAAGTGAATCCCGATATGTGAAATTCAAACGTGTCCACGAGATGTAACTCACCATATTCCAGGATATACCATCATTGTTTGACCATGGTCGAGATATACATGTATGTCCGCCACCATAACTGCTCATGGTGGAGACAAGGTCATTGATGATAAACTTTCACAATCATTCGCCAATTCTTTGCACAATTGACCTTGGTCAAACCAATAACTTTCTGTAATAAATCCGTAACAGACGTATTCAATGTGCTACAATTTTGACACACTGCTTGATCTTTGTGGTGATATTTGTGGTGCAGTGCGGACGAAACTGCAGTGTTTGGAGTATGGTCACGACCATATATTGTACCTTTCAGACAATCATCATCCGAACACCACTGCAGAATTACGTTTAAAATAAAAACTCAAGGTTCCTCTTAGTATCAGTATTCTGTCACGAATGCTTACTAAGAATTGGAGGATGGACAGTGGTTAAAAGGGCCAGGGTCTCTCCTATGCATACATCCCAAGACCCCGCCAATCCCTCGCTGGTCTTACGAAAGTCATTGATCTTCAGAGTTAATGTGTGTCATGTATATTCACAAAAGAACTTGTATATGGTGGTGTCTTCTAAATTCTATCCCACCATTGTTGTCGAAGGCTGAACTTGGAAGTTCATTAGTTTTAAGCTGTAAATAATGCCAATAGTCAATAAACCACTGAACGAAGAAATCTTTTACTGTGGCAAATCATACAAAAATAATAATGGTTTTCTGGTACGTTCAATATTAAGCTAGAATCATTTCACCTTTAAAGACGGCGACAACACTATTATAACCTTGATGGAGCTTTTTTGGAACCACTCCACAAACTTGAAGAAATCTGACAAAAAATATCGAACGATTGAAAGAAAATTAGACTTTGAAGATTCTGGTGTTATTAGACAAGACATGTCCCTGCATACCGCGCCTTGATATCTAATCCCAAAGTGACCGCATGCGAACCCCTTCCCAGGCTGCGTACGATAAGATCCAAATCACCAAACCAAAATTATTGTAGTATGATCCGATTAAAAATCATCCGGGAAATGGGACTGGGTGACCAATGAAGACGTACGACACAAGTAGGAAGCCAGACGCGATGTATTGCAGCAATGTTCAAACCGGATCGATAGTGATAATTTGCCAAAATATTAATTGAATTGATGATTTAAATCTTTTGGAAAAAATCGTTTATTGACTTGTTTCAAGGGATGAAAATCCCAACTTTCGAAGTTTGATCCCATGATCAAGCTATCCCCTATAACTTTATCATGGGGTCAAACTTCACATACCACTTCCGTGCTAAACATAGATATTCTAAGCTAAAGCTTATATCAAAATTGAAAATCCACATACCTTATGCTATACCAGATAGTACCATTCCTGTATAGATGCATCATCCTGTTTGGTATTGTGACGATGTGGAACTGAGATTTTTTCTCATTAGCGAAAAACAAATCTGGAACCCACAGGCCTTCCATTACTTTCTGGTCTAATTCTAATGGTTCTTTTATGTGAGTTTGGTTGTTGTAACTCAGGCGTTCGTCAATCCAGCGTAACCGCAGGAACATAGATATGTCAAATGCCTGTAAAATAATAAAATCCCTCACAATATTATACAATAAATATACATTTGAGCATCCAAGTTTGTCAAACACTGAAATATTAATGGCTCGTATGGTGACTATTTTAATTACTTTTCTCTTTTTCACTCTACCTAACAAACATGTCTACAGCGTTACTTCTGTACATGGCTAACAAACTAACAGTCATCAGACAGTGGAAAACAATTCCACAATCGCGGCGCGGACTTCCTTCGTACAAAATCATATAGTGGTCTAATGGAAATTCTTTCCACGTCGTTAATGGCACCAGGCGCATGGCTGATCAGGTACAATGCTCTAGTCCATTGGTCTAATGGGAATCCTTCCCACGTCGTTAATGGCACCAGGCGCATGGCTGATCAGGTACAATGCTCTAGTCCATTGGTCTTATGGGAATCCTTCCCACGTCGTTAATGGCACCAGGCGCATGGCTGATCAGGTACAATACTCTAGTCCATTGGTCTAATGGGAATCCTTCCCACGTCGCTAATGGCACCTGGCACATGACTGATCAGGTACAATACTCCAGTCCATTGAGCGACATCCCCTTCAATGGTCTTTCTATAAATAAGGTCAGTCTGTCTGACTTGACAATGCTTAAACTGTCCATGCACTGGGGCCAGACATATTATCACACTGTTCCTTTCACAGAGTGATAACAATAAAACCTTCTAATTATCGGAATGTTTTACAGACGAATCTTTTACTTTGTATTCTCCTTTATATGAGACGCCGTGGAGAGCAATTGAAAGAGACCACTGAAATCCGTAATATTCGTAATTATCGTTTCGCCTAATATAAAAACTCCATTGGCTGGTGAAGAAAATTGATATGTATTTTTTCTTCACGTCAAAAATTAAGCTCATTTCATGAACTGTCACACAAGATGTCCAATTCCGATAACCAATTCGACTGCATTAGTCGCCGAGGACTGCAGGAGATTCAAGTATGTTTATCGTGGTTAATTGATCAACTTATTAACATTCCGTAAACTGTTTAACAAATAATACTGAGAATTCAGCAGATTTACATTGAGTTACGGGTCATTTAACTTGAAACCTTAACTCAGGGATGTTCATAATGTTCAAATGAGCTCAATCAGTGCTTGGCTAATATACAGTACACCTGGAAAGGGAATAGTAGAGACGAATTTTACACCACCATCATCAATAAACTCGAATTGTATACCTATAATATTTAAACATGATGTTAAAAGATGCTCAACTCGTGTTTTGCATTGGCTTAACATCACCTACATTGAACCGACAAATGTCATGTCGCTGTCATATCCACATGCAGTGTACATTAGTTGTATGGCGTCGCGTGAGAATTATGGATACATGTCGCAATATTCATTCAACAGAAATAGTGTCACATTGCGTCTGTTGTCACCAGCACAGTGTTTTGCGTCTAGTGTCACCAGCACAGTGTACCTTCACATAGCCAGATTCATAGACAATATCAGCTGGTTCAATGATTTAACATCACTCACCGATGAAATCCGTACAGCATCGTTGATATCCGTACCACTATCCCGGATCCATCATTATTCTTTCGAGAATGTTGTACAAGAATGATGTGTTGTACACAATAGCTCATGTTTAATCTTGCGTTTTAGGTAACACAGGAGAAGCGCAAATTTGTATGCCATTATATTTTACAAACTACACTGGCTTGTTTCCTGTCACCTCGAGTCAACGTTTGCCCGAAGACAACACAAGACAATTGCTTCTATGAAAGCCAGTACGAAGAAGTTTTTTATATCACTGCCTAATGTCAGCTGTACATGTATTTCGAATGAAAGAATAGACTCAAACCCGGGTGACGTATTAACCCACTTTTAATCACGTGATGATTTGTGCATTCATCATCTGCATGACAGGTAATCAATTATCCCGAAATCTAGCATCGCTCATGTAACACGACACTAATGTAATTGCCAACGTATAGTACAACCGCAAGGCGCGAATTCCTGTATGCAACCCGATACACCATATTAAAGCTTGCTCTAACGGCTTGACAGGCCCAAGGACCTCGCGTTGTCAATTAAATTGATGCCGTGTTACATGAGGGCGGTGACAGGTTAATGGACTTGCAATACGATCCCGACCTGCCATTTAATTGTCATGTACGTTGCATCATGGGGTAGAAGTGGGGTAAAACGTCATCAGGTTTCTGGTCTACAGAAGCAGTTTGACAAGGACAGTTAATGTCCTCAAACTCACCATCGTTGCTTCGTTGAAAGAATCCATAGTACGTATATACATTTGTACTCCAACATAGGTGGGAGAAGCTGCAAGTGAATGATAAAAGTCAAGCCACTTTGAAAACATCATCGTTAATGTACATGTAACTACACAATTATGCGTACAAATAAATATGAAAATGCGAAAGTCATTCTTAATTTGGTTGCCACAGTACCAAGAGTATTGATAGACGTCTAAGTTGGGGCGTGTATACGAATGCGCCATTACAGAAATTTCTCGTACAATGAGTAATCCAATAAACAGAAAGGGCAGAGAGAATGACAAAAACGAAGGACATTTTCATTTAGATTGTTTAACTATTGAATATTGACTTTGCAGAGGAGAATTGTTTTAAAAGTTCTTACAGAGGCGTAGATACAGCAGACTTACAGGATTCGTATCCAGGAGAGAGTTTGGAGTCGTAGTCATCGAAAAGATTCTGTAGAAAGGCCCGCCTGTTATGTGGGAAAAACAATATGATACACCGACTAAACGCAACATAACATGATGATGGGAAAAGATGCTGACGTACTGGCACATTTATTGACCGAGTATTTATAAAAACATCAAAAGGATCCAAACTGATCCTTGTGATGTGTATCCAAATCACGCTTTTATTGCATTGTATTGGCTACTGATCTTCGATGGCATGACCACACGGCCCCTAGATGTCCGTGTCTCTGACCGTGAAGTCATTTGCTAACAACGTTTTGCGTCGTCCAGCTGGTTCATGTTTGACATTGGTACTTCTAGTTTTGCTTTTCAGCTATGTTTGGAATAACCTGATTTGCAGCCACAGAATAATATTTTGAAAATGGTTACTTTCTGTTCAGCTATGTTCTGCATATTCAATTTGCAGGGTGTGAATATAAATGTCGTATCTTGCTTTCTACACAAGCTCAATTTAGTCTTCTATTTCCATCTGATAGCAAAGGGACTAAAGAGGGCTATTATTTGACCACAGCAGCCGCGATTCATGATGTAATTCCGTTCAAAGCGGTACGTTATATATGTGCCGTGTGGTCATTAAAGATGTCCACATATCCCATCTACAATGAGAGCGTGACAGATATAGATATAGAATCCGATATTATCCCATAATCAATCGTGCTTCTTAGGTTGTCTTTGTGTACAATGTAGTCCCAATATCAGCCTGTGGCTCCCTCAATCTTCCATCATATGACGTCGTTTTATATATTCTCACAGCCATTTTGTCATATTTTTCACATGTAATTACAACTACGTAAATGCAATTATACATGTAGCAGACAGTTACTGTCATTGTTTGACTGTTTTTCGATCCAATCCGTCGTTATCCATAACTAAATGATATCGCTATACCAGCATTAGTTCAAAGTTATTGATATTGTGATACATGTACTCTTTGCAAAGATTCATCAAAACATGATACCTTGATATATTAGAGTGTGTCCAGGTTTGGTTCTCACCGAGTATGGACAAAACTTGGATCAATAGAATACCCACGGTTCCTGGTAACATAGCGCCGACCTGGTCAACGGGAGGTATCAGCTTCTGTAACATAATATGGGCAGTGGTATGGTATAAGGGACGGATGCGATTATCCTTAGACTGTGGCGCTGCTGTCCGAGAACGAATCTGCCTCAATACTCACATCAGTACATGTCGGACATTACATCGTTCGACGCTGTTAACAAGCAATTTTATTTATGTATCAAAGAATCATTTTAATGAAACAAATCCTAGTTTGTCAAAAGGGGCAATCAGTCGTCAGATATCGTTGATGTCCTTTAGAGAAGAGTATGGCCATGTAGTTTGGGAATACATGTAGTCGACTACACTAGCAGGCGTATAGCAGAGTCCTCACCTGTAGATACCAGTGACGAGGCCCGGTGGTTGGCGTTTACAATATCAGACAACCTCGAGGCTCATCCATTACATCCGGTGCTACGGGCCGTGTGAATACGTCATATACTCCACAAAAACAGCTGCAATAACAGCGCGGCTGACATACTAAAGCTAGGTCCGAGAATCCATCGTATTCTCGGGTCTGAATGTCAGGTGCCGAGGGTAGCTTTCTTGTAGAGTCATATGGTTGCTTTTTAGTCGTCTGACATCAATTTTCCCACCTCTTGCATATCGCTCCAATCCATTCTGGTTAGCTTAATTTTTTGAACATTGTTTGGGTTATGTCTTCGACAAATAGGATTTATGAAGGCTAGAATAGCTACATGAGAAAATTGATTTACCTTTATTTGCCATGATGGTTGGTATAAAATCAATCATAGCAGTCCATGGGGCAGACAGTCGAATCTTACTTCTAGATAGTGGCCCATCCCTCAACATACTGGGGGAGTTCCAGCCATTTACAACTCGTTGACTGAAGAAGTGTCGTCTAATCTCTAGGGATACCTAATCCTTGTAAAGATGATTAGTTTGACCACGTAGAATCGTATTTAGATAATACTGAAAAAGTTCCCTGTGATTTACTTTTTCGAATCTTTTCAACAATTTGAAATTCTTCATCACATCTCATCGAAATCTTCTGTACTGGAGACTAGATTTAGTTATGTTAACTGTCAGTGATAATTGATCGTAACATAACAAGGGTGGTGGAAAGGCAGATGTGACACAATCTACAATCAACGTCGCTCATTCTTTAAATTTATGTATGAGGGCTCCAGATAACTTTGTACAATGGATTTGTCGAACGTTTTTTGGAAGCCAACTATATTTTCTTCACAAGATCAACTAAATTTGCATCTGCATTAGCTGTCGCGTCTTGCAAGAAACACAAAAAATCGATCACATACGAACGGCCATATTACTCCTAGTGTACTGTCTGGTCATTATTTATCGACCCCCATAGTGTTGCTCACAATACCGGTAAGGCTCAGCGGCCTGTTTTGTCCCTATATACAAAACCACTAACTAATATTCTTTTTTGACATTTAGGTTTAAGAACAGACAATCTTTACAATATACCTGATTCAGTTACTTATCTTCTACTTCGTAGTGTCGCACAGATGCACCAATATACTCCCTCTTCTCTGTCCAATTCCCGACGGGTATTTGGTACCCAGGTAGGACACGTTCTGTTTCACTGAAGTTCTACTTGTTCCAAGTATCTGTCTCTATGATGTCTGTGAAACCTGGGATTATATAGAATAACATAATCTTCATATGTAAATAGTACTATTATCATATACCAATTAAAGAAATGAGTATAACCATACCATCATAGAATATGTCTACTTACTCCAAAATTGAATTTAATCGGGAAAATTCATTTAACAAAGAGAAAACGTTTCCCAAGAAAAGGGGTATTAGTCTTCCAACCACTCCTAACGATACACCAAAAATATGCTGGACTCCCAAAATGCATAAAACACCATATAAAGCTACATTGATATCCGGTTCTGGAAGCTGCACCACTAAGCTTCTTTCAACCCTGTTGACGAGGGTCATTCCGGGGGTAAAGGCTATTTGGAAAGTTATTGCGGCACTAACTTTTAAAATGGGGTTTCATGTATGTGGATATTGAACGACTCAAAATGCCTTACAGAAGAGCTTGATGCAAAAAGGACACATACCACACAAACATGTGTCCACATGGAATTTCATGGCTCTATACGACGACGCCGTCTTAGTTAATTATATCAGTGTTCGGGCTCTACTACATACAAGAGTTGCCCGAACTTCTTATTATTAATTATTAATATTAATTAATAACTAAGTGTGCATCCCTTTTGGTTGACCTATATCTGTTCTCTTACTAATACGACTATACATTGCCGTTTTAAAATCCGATCATTTCAAATCCCGTTCCTTCTCGGTCACCAAACGCTATATGAACGATCTTCTCACTGTGGATAATCGCTATATAAATGACGCAGTGAAGGATATACATCCACCTTGACTGAATTTGAAAGGAAACAACAGATAGCTCTAACGACACATCATGTTTAGACCTATACCTCTATAAATGAAGCGGACCTTCTCTCTCGTCGACTTTATGACAGGAGAGAAGATTACAATTCTCACATCATAAACTATTCCTTTCTGGACAGTATTATTTCAATGGGATCTACAGATGGCGTATACATATCTCGCCTAGTAGTATTTCCTAGATCCGATGTAAAATGTGATCATTTTAAACGATGTCACAAAAAAGTTATTTTCAAAAAGTAATAAAACAGGGCTATACCACCAAGCTCATCCACTCAAAGTTCGTCATATTGAACTTACATATCGCATGCTGATAGCAAAATACAAGCGTAGCGTTCAAGATCTTTGGCGTTACGTTTCGTAACTTGTGTATACTTCCGCTTAACCCGGGGCTAGGGGCCGTATTAACTGTTTTTCAAGATCCTCGTGGTGCTCCTATGGACAGGCACAACCAAAGCGTGACTGAGATGCATCATTCCCTAGATAACGAGTTTACAACGAAAGTCTTATGGATTAATATATCAGCGATACGGATTTGATATTTTTGGATCATCATGAGGTCTTCTCGGCATCATTGTAAACTACTTACCGCTTCTCTCTTGCAGGAAACTAACCTATGTTTATGTATACTACTGGAAAAAGGGATCGGGCTTTCTGGAGGATGTAGCGGAATTGCATTATCATATTTTTAATTCACTGTCACATTGTAGAAGATAGTCTATATGTCAGTTGCATTACTAATAGGATGCTCAGTTCATTAAGGATCCTTTATTCAAGAAACATAATAAGTTGCGCAAAGACATACACAATACAAATTGATTTCCGGTATATTTATGAGTGTGTTTCACGGTTAGATTTGCAAGGTAACCATGCGTAGCTCGAAGCGCTCAATGTTTATTGATTGACATCTTAGCAACACTCAATGTTTATTGACTGACATCTTAGCAACACTCAATGTTTATTGACTGACATCTTAGCAACACTCAATGTTTATTGACTGACATCTTAGCAACACTCAATGTTTATTGATTGACATCTTAGCAACACTCAATGTTTATTGATTGACATCTTAGCAACACTCAATGTTTATTGATTGACATCTTAGCAACACTCAATGTTTATTGATTGACATCTTAGCAACACTCAATGTTTATTGACTGACATCTTAGCAACACTCAATGTTTATTGATTGACATCTTAGCAACACTCAATGTTTATTGATTGACATCTTAGCAACACTCAATGTTTATTGATTGACATCTTAGCAACACTCAATGTTTATTGATTGACATCTTAGCAACACTCAATGTTTATTGATTGACATCTTAGCAACACTCAATGTTTATTGATGACATCTAGCACACTCAATGTTTATTGATTGACATCTAGCAACACTCAATGTTTATTGATTGACATCTTAGCAACACTCAATGTTTATTGATTGACATCTTAGCAACACTCAATGTTTATTGATTGACATCTAGCAACACTCAATGTTTATTGACACATCACTCAATGTTTATTGATTTTGACATCTGCAACACTCAATGTTTATTGATTGACATCTTAGCAATAATGTTTATTGATTGACATCTTGGCAACCTCAATGTTTATTGATTGACATCTTAGCAACACTCAATGTTTATTGACTGACATCTTAGCAACACTCAATGTTTATTGATTGACATCTTAGCAACACTCAATGTTTATTGATTGACATCTTAGCAACACTCAATGTTTATTGATTGACATCTTAGCAACACTCAATGTTTATTGACTGACATCTTAGCAACACTCAATGTTTATTGATTGACATCTTAGCAACACTCAATGTTTATTGATTGACATCTTAGCAACACTCAATGTTTATTGATTGACATCTTAGCAACACTCAATGTTTATTGATTGACATCTTAGCAACACTCAATGTTTATTGACTGACATCTTAGCAACACTCAATGTTTATTGATTGACATCTTAGCAACACTCAATGTTTATTGATTGACATCTTAGCAACACTCAATGTTTATTGATTGACATCTTAGCAACACTCAATGTTTATTGACTGACATCTTAGCAACACTCAATGTTTATTGATTGACATCTTAGCAACACTCAATGTTTATTGACTGACATCTTAGCAACACTCAATGTTTACGACAAGTACGAGGGGAATCGCAAATGTACTAAACTGATATATACATGTATGTCTCAGTGGGAATTATGTGACGGTAAAACCTATATGGCAGGTACATTGATATGATTGTATTATCATGTACTAAAATATGCAAATGATTCCCAGATATTTGATTCACATGCCGCTGGTTGGGTTTATCAAGTAAACATATTTTTATCAAGTAAACATAGGGGTACCAGTATTGTACATGATGTCGCTTAAATTTATCCAGTTTGCTGTCAATATGAAAATATTTGTTCAAATTTGGCGGCGAAATGGTTATTCTGCGCAAATATGTCAGAACGGAAACCGTTAAAGTGAGATATACCGTTATGTATTTAATTATTATCGTTCCGTTCCAACCGAAGTTTATCTGATTTTCGTTGAAAAAGTGTTATAAACCCTGATGTTTGTGAGTGCCGTTCCTTCTTCTTCTCTGTACTCCATCGACCCCCGATAACCCACGGTAACGATCCTCCGTTTCATCATCTACGAAGAATGTGCTTTACAACTCGGTATTCCGTTATTATATTATACAAGTCGGGGTATATTACGACAACGACAAACGTTAAAGATGTAATCAGCCTCAAAATGGATGGATTTTGTAACTCTCCCCTGTGCGTTTTTTCAGCAGGGGAAATTACCAAAGCATCATATGTATTATATTTGATGTTAGTGGGATCGTCATATACAACTAATGCAGAAATATCTTGTCAGAGAAATTTGTAACTCTGCCCGCTTCGACGGCTTTTCTGTCTCGCCATTGAGTGTATGTTGTACGCGGAGAGGAAAATGACGTCACTGCGTGAAGTATGAGTGACGTAGCGACGCTCGCGAATTTGAATGCTGCACAGCTGCAGCCATGGGATAACGTCATGGCTCGTGCCTACGGTTCGGTAATGTCGCACAGCATACGTTGGTAGAATGCACCATACGTGTATACGCTTGTTGACACGGCCGTGGAAAAATAAACGGCATGCCATGCTGTTTATTTTTAAAGATCAATTCCTGCTCTTTTCTCGTGAAAGGTAGAAACAAGTTTAGTGTTTTGTGGTCGAATGTGTTTCATTTTGTACCTGTTGTAACATATGTCACTTTCGCTGAGTTTGAGAGACATTGATTTCAGCCCAGATTTGAGGCTGATTACATCTTTAACTGACGCAACAACGTTAGCGTATGAGTCTATTCATTAAAACAACATACAATCAATAAATAACAAACTGATAGTGAAACCAATCCATGCACCCAATACCCACTGCACACATCGCCACAAAATATCCCATTTTGATTCTTTTGTATCTTTACGTCAATTTCTATAGCGAATGACTGATTTTTTTTGCAGCAAATGTTCTTGTATTGTCGAAGTTGATGGCTTTGATAGAAACATCAAAGTATTACGGAATTTCTTCTAAAAAGAGTGATTTTCCTACGTTTATTCAAATACACGCGCTGTGGACACTGTCAATAAAAGTGTGCAAATCCTGAACACTGAATTGCACACTAGTTTGTAACACCTTTCAAACATGTAACAGTGTTCAAGTACGAAAACTAGAATGAAAAGAGATTTACTTAAAATATGTCACTGAAGTGTTATCAAGCTCATCAAGTAGATCGTCATCAATAAACACAATGACATAGGTTGTCCACAATATCGCCGAGTGTTGAATATTGGAACTCTGAAAAATTAGTGTTCATTCTGAAGTGTGCACTTTTGAACACTTTTATGCATAATAGAACACTTTTACATGTTCATGCGGACGCTAGTGTTCCAAAAGTGTTACAGAATATGTGTTCATTTGTGAACATTGGTGTTCAAATATGATGATCATTTCTGAATACGCGTGTTCATACCTGTTCTCTAGTGTTCGGATATGAACGTTAAGTGTTCAGTTTTTAACACGATATGGTGTCCTGATTTGGACATCAATATGAACGTTAGTGTTCAGTGCCGTCCAACCCCATATTTCGATTGTTGAGATACTTAGCGTTGTGGAATTTTTTGTACCTTTTTCTTTTCATTATTGTTCAAAATGGACCAGTTGATTAATTCCACATCATTATTTCAACTTATTCCAGCAACCGCTAAAATTAGTCAGGGATGAACGCTTTTACGCGTTCAATAAGTGTTACAATTTTTTTCTGACAGTGGACAATGCGATCCTGTGGCGTCAACAATCGAGATAAATTTTACCCTATAAAATGACCTCAAAATAGGGCGTTTGGTAGCGAACTATGAACCTGAAGGAAGATTCATGGTAATTTGGGGTTTCTATAACTATCCACCCTGCCCATTATTTTTATTAGTACTAGAGATAAACTATCGGTATTATAAATACACAGCTCTGTGCACATTTGATATTCCCCGCCCGCCCCACAGCTTCCTGAATCTGAAATTGAATTTACAACTATCCAGTCTGTATCTTGAGTTAGGACCCAGCAAACATCTCGAAAATTTACAGGTTTGTTACCCATGTGAATTTAAGATGACCTATTATTCTTTTAGATCAAAAGGCAAAGTCATAACCTTCCGAAGCTGAAAGTAGCAGATCTGCACAATATCTTGAGGGATTATTCACCGAACTTCTAAAAAAAAAAAAAAAAAAAAAATTATTTCCCCTGACATTTTACTTTACAGTGTTGTTCATGGAAATATAGAATCGCTGCTCTTCTGTGCGTGTGCATGAGTTTGCGTGAAAACTTCTTATCACAATAACTTGGAAACCGATAATTCATTTCAAGATATTAGAGAAGATATATTGGGCAAATAGTTAATATCAAGGTTAATAAACCAAAGGTGATGGTCATAACATCTCGAAAACTCAATCTAACAATGTCTCGAATATATCGTAAGGTTGTGAATTACCAAGCGTCTTGAAACAGTACAGGTTTGTTATCCATGTGATTCCAAAGTGACCTAATTATTCTGTGATTAAAGTTTAAGGCTACTGCCCAGAATCCCAAGCAAGCATTTAAAAACTTCACATTTATGTTGTCCATTGGATACTGAAGTTTTATGCATATTCATTTTGAGGCCAATAGTTTAAAGGTCAAGGTCACACCAAAAACGGAATCTAGCTTTTCCGAAATGTAAATGTATCTTGATTTAAAATTCCCTGGATTGGACATTGTCCTTGTGCTTCCAATGTATAATATGTATGTAATTAAAATTACTGTGCATCAGTTTTATTACTGAGTTTACTTAATCGATAGAGGAGCCTTTATTGTTGTTTCTACCCAAATATTGAGACTAACATCATCACCGCGATTACATGGGAATAAGATTTAATGCTTAAAATACATAAATAAATATTGCCATTTATCACATATAAAGTCATTGCAAGTGATTTGTTGCTACTTTTAGATGGCGATTTAGCAGAAAGTCGCAACCAGTGGGGAATATGTGAGCTCAGGGCTCTTGTTCCTTCTGTAAATATATATGGCTTGATGCTTTATTAATTAATGCAAACGTTTGGACAATCTAATTATTCTCTCACAAATGCGTTATCTCCTATAGCTACAGGCAAGTACATTAGCCAAATTAAACCATTATGGACATTACCGTGAATAAAAATCTCACAGTTAATTATATCTTTGCTTACTTTATTATACATGTATATTGCCACCATGCGAGAAGCCTCATCAAAAATATACAGATTCAATGATAACCATTCACCTTGATGGAGATTCAGCAGAACGTACATCCTCTATTCTGAGAAGAATGTCGATATTTGTATACCCAAAATCCATTAATCTACTCCGTATACTGGCACCATCCCTTACCTAATCATGGAAGTACAGGCTAAAGCATGAGGAGAATCTTTCCCGTAATGAGACTACATCTTGTCTGATCATGGAGGTACAGGCCTTCGTATAATTAGAGTGACCAAATTCACAGTGTAACAACATTCCAATCAAACTTCAGCTTGGTAAGTTTCGTTTAATTTTCTAATCCTGTCACACTTCAAAGTAGTGATCACTCACAACTAGGAAATTAGAACAAGGAGGTTCATATTAAAAGTAAACGAACAACTGCTTTATTTTTTTCTACAAAATGCACTCAAGCATGAATTACAAGTCTGGTCCGTCATTCATTATTCAGTCGTCGTCCATTAAAGAATATCCGCGTCCATAATCCAAATTACAAACGTCTGGTCCGTCATTCATAATTCAGCCGTCGTCCATTAAAGAATATCCGCGTCCATACTCCAAAGACCCATTCCATATTCCATACAACAGTATTAGCCCCAAATTCAAAAAGACGACCATAGTATACATAAACATAGGCTAGTTCCTGCAACAGAGAAGCGGTCAACAGTTTTCAATGATGCCGGTAAAACATCATGATGTTCCAAAAATATCAAATCCGTATCGCTGATCAGTATTCTTAATCCATAATATTCGTTGTAAAGTCGTCATCTAGATCATGATGTATCTCAGTCACGCTTTGATTGTGACTGTTCACATGAGCACCATGAGGATCTTGAAGTATCGTCCAGATGCCAGTGCGTTTCTCTCAATAATACGTTATCTTCTCCCCAAACAATCTCACGCGGATTGCCCCAGGGTTCGATACTTGGTCCTATACTCTTCTTAATTTATATCAATGACATATTCAAAGCTTCCAACATTCTAAAAATTACTCTCTTTGCTGATGACACAAGTGCCTTTTATTCGCACGCAGACCCTTCCCTCATGGTGAAAATAATGTCCGAAGAGCTCGCTAACCTGAAAGATTGGTTCTCTTGCAATAAACTCTCCCTAAATATCCAGAAAACTAAATACATGATTATAAAACCGAATCGAACTTCTGCTCTACATCTACCTAAACTCCTGCTCTCTGACCAAGAAATTGAACAGGTAACTACTTTTAAATTCCTAGGAATATACTTCAATGATCGGCTAAACTGGCTTACCCATATAGATTACTTAAGGTCGAAATTGTCTCGAAATATTGGAGTTATAAATAATATCAAACACTGCCTTAACAGAAAGACACTTATCGTATTATATTACTCCCTTTTTTACTCTTATATCACCTACTGTAATTTGGTCTGGGCCAACACCTATCCATCACACGTCCGGCCGCTGGCCTTACTACAAAAACGACTCATTCGTATTGTCACTCTGAGTGAGAAATATGCGCATTCTGCACCTCTCTTTAAACAAATGAATATCCTACCAGTGAACAAAATTGACATCTATTGTACCTTGATTTTCTGTCATCAATTTATTTACCATGGTGTATTTCTTCCATCACTTTACAGAAGCTACTTCACGAAACAATCAACAACACATCAATACCCAACAAGACATTCCAAACTAAATCTTACTCGTAATCATTGCAATTCTCAACTTTCATTTCACAGTGTGAAACTCAAAGGTCCACGTATCTGGAACACTCTGTCTTCGAAATTAAAATCCATTACTTCTAAATCCTTATTTAAGAATGAATTGTCGAGATATCTTATCAATCAGACTAATATGTGATGTTCGTACCAAAATCAGTATTACCCATCAATCTCGATTGCTGTTTTACTTGATTGGGATATTCCTCTTCGAAATATTGTATAGAAATATTCCACCTATTGTGTATTTTGAACGGATCCATCGTGACGTTCTCGAGGGTACCAATAATATATGTCACTGCCATCATTGTTTCAGTATCTTTATTCGCCATTCAGCTAAGAAACGAATGATAATATTCTACTCTTGTTAATATGATTTCAATATTATTGTTTTATGGGATACAACAAACCCGCTAGGGTTTTATTCCCGCCAGTCTAGCTATCTACTGTCACTTATTTGTATATATTATTAAATCTGGTGAATAAAGTTTCAATTCAATTCAATTCAAGTACATGGGTTCATACGGCCCCTAGCTCCGGGTTAAGACACAGACACAAGTTACGAAACGTAAACGCCATAGATCTTGCACTCTACGCTCATATTTTGCTATCAGAATGCGATATGTATCGTCAAATTTGAGAAACTTTTAGTGGAGGCGCTTGGTGGTATAGCCCTGTTTTATAAGTTTCTGCAACAATGTTTTGTGACAAATAAAATCGTCACATTTAACACAGGATCTGGCAAATGCTACTAGGCGAGATATGTATACGCCATATGCAGGTCCCACTGGAATATTACTGTCCAGAAAGGGATAGTTTACGATGTCGAAATTGTAATCATCTCTTTTGTCATAAAGTCGACGAGAGAGAAGGCTCGCTTCACTTTTATAGAGATATAGGTCTAAATATGATGTGCCTGTAGGACCTATTCCATGTCCCATATAACAGAATTAGCACAAAATTATATAAAAAACATAGTATACATGAACATAGGCTAGTTTCTTGCAAGAGAGAAGCGGTCAACAGTTTTCAATGATGCTGGTAAGACATCATGATGTTCCAAAAATATCAAACCCGTAGAACATCATTATTGATCATTATTCGTAATCCATATGATATTCGTAGTAAATTCGTTATCCAGAGAATGATGTATCTCAGTCACGTTTTGATTGTGACTGTTCATATGAACACCATGGGGATCTTGAAGTACATGGGTTCATACGGCCCCCAGCAACCATTGTTGCATTCAAGCTGTACTAATACAAGGTATCTAAGCTATCCAATTGTACACTGGATGGGGAGATAATTATTTTGATTATCTCGGCAACTCTGATTGGCTTATTATAAGTCCTAAATGTGGAGGATTGCGTCCAACCAGCCGTTTGCAATATGCTATCTACAGGTAGCCTATCCCCGGCTGCTGCGCTAGTAGGAGCAGCCATGAACACTGTGTGCAGTGAATTGCATCATTTCAATATGTGTTTTTCGATGCTGGTTCGAATGGACGTAAAGTTTACTACATTTCTTGTACTTAAATATTCGTTTAACAGAGTTAGAGCTCAAATTCTCTTAACTGCAGCAATGGCTTTAAAGGCAATGTCTTGCTGGTGATAACCTGGTCTAGTCTGCTTCAACAGGTCACCAACAGAGACTTTTGCCATAGAGTCACTCTTACTCATGTTCTTCAAGTCAAGGTAAAACAAAGTCTGGATCCGTTGTCCGGATAACAATGCAAGCAAATCAGTCAGCTTCATAGTTAAATTTTTCAAATAGATGAATTTCGCAGGAGATAAACCTAAACAGATTGAGTACCGTGTCGTGGTTACGCAAATTAAAAACACCTTTCATAAAAGGAAATGATATAAGGAGACGCACCAACTGGCTTCCCATTGCAAAAGATAACAGAAGATAGGCCGACCTGACTATTCTATTCTGTAACCCTGTGTCAAACAACAACGTGACAAACTCTCACTTTCTTTATATCCGGCGCAAGGTATCAAATTCCCTTTCGCGAGAGTATGATAACCATCGATTGATGTAGCCATCGTACTGTTTATGTGTTGTCTGTCTCCAAGAAGCCCGGCTGAAGTCTTTGGCCTTCTCTGAGATTCCCATCTGCCTGAATGGTCTCGCGACAACAGTAGGTACTGCCAGCAACCTCATCCGTGGAAGGTGTGCCTTGCTGGTTTTTCAGGGATGTGTGATCAGGGCAAAACATTAGGAAAATCAATGAGCATATTTTTCATTTTCTAGAACTAATACAGTGTCGTCCACAGAGGAGCTATCAGTATACCTGTTATCCTTTCTTGTTATATTTTCTGTAACGTTTTTCCTATCAGGGAGAACGGAGGATAAGCGAAATCCTGATGGAAAGATTTCCATGACTGTGATATGTATCTATTGCTAAAGCTTTGGGATCGGGTATCCAAAGAAAATACTTATCTCTTCGATGGTTTGAAAGATTTAGCTGTTTAATTTCCATTCTACGTTATCATGTATATTTCTACTTTCCCTCCCAGCATCTTCGTTCTCCACACCTGGAAGAAAACCAGGAGTTACAAATATTACTACTGTAGCAATATATCCAAATTTCCTAGCGATATCACATCTTCTCTAGCCAAGTCGACGTACATCACGTTGCTCTGTACATTGCCTTGGCATACTTCTCTAGTAAAGTTGGAACGGGAATCCTCATCGATGAGTGGAATGCAGAGACGGCTTGCTGCATCCAATCAGAATGCGCGTTACGTAACAGCTGATTACCTATATATGGCGGCCACTAAGAACGAGCTGTGTCGAATGTGTTGGGAAATTCTGCCGGAAAAAAAACAGGAGAAGCATTTTCACGGCCACTTTCGGTGTTCTGATCAGTTGAATCAGCTTTTGGGATGCGCTGCACGGTCGAACGATGACGAATCGCCTTACGAGTGTGGTCGACTTGAAATTGAAGGGGAACAACTCCTGGAGGCAAAAAGTCGCTCATCGTTAAAACTTCCGCTAGGTGGTGCAGAGCAGTACTCCTCTGCCACCAGCCAAGAATGTCAAGGCAGCGTAGAGAGCTTTGCAATGTTGTTGACTTGGCTGGTGAAGATGGCGATATCATTGCATGCTCGCTTTTTCCGTCCTTTGTTTTTCACATCTGCCACTGCTGTATCCATCCTAAATATCCATATCCACATACAGTTTTGCAGGATGCAGAATGTTTGAAAAGTTAAGTATGCGGTTGTTAATTCCAATACGTTTATATGCTCTCCAGCTTCATAGGTTAGCTACGGACAGTGTATGTATTAGCGCTAACTCCCCTCACCCTGTTTTCGAAGCATCCGAGCCTAGAGTGAGAGAGATGTGAATCTAAGGTAATCGCACTGCTTTGCTGGTTGCAGTGCAGATTTAACTGAATGGACTATAAATTGGCGCGATATGCAGGAGGTGTGAAAAATCTGGCGACTAAAAAGCAACCATATGACTCCACAGGAAGTGGTTATAATATAAACCTCGCCTAATAGAATGTTTCACTGATCAATAAAGAGCCATGGTGCTCATGTGTCCTTGTTTTTTTAGATCAGAAAAAGATACCCTGGCTATCTTAGTAAAATTACGTCGCGCTGAACATAGATTGGTTGAGAGAGTTTTCCAATTTGAACCGTAAATATTTTCTGTACGAGGGATGTACTAGAACAGAATGATAAACATCCTTCCAATCTATATTTGCTTCGAAGCTATCTTTTGAGGTTAATGGCCGTTTGTAAAGTCTCCATTTTGAAGTGTCGATAGACTATATCTTCATTTAGCCCTTTTAATTCCAAAATTATTCAAACAGACCCCTCTTCCTTATCTCTCGAAAGATAAAGAAGATGTGCTGATCAGGTTCAGATGTACAATTCTGGATAATACCTTCAACTTCCATCTTTTTCAGTATTTCAGAATTCTTACCCATTTCTCAGGTGTAACCACCGGGGAGACGGCTTTGCGTAGAAAGAACCTGGAATTTAATTTTGACTTTACATATGTCATCTAATATGTTCTTATCCGAAGTCATGTTTCTCCAAATGGACAAACTCTCTCTCAAATTACCGACATGGAGTTGTTTCACTAAAATAGACAGGGTGATTCTCATGCTACAGAGAAAGACATTCCAATCATACTTACATGCCACTTTGGATCTTGATACCTCTTGTTGTATCCTCCTGGCTTTTGAGGTACCTCTGGCTGGGGTACTGCCGGCCTCTGTGAGACGGGTAACCGAATCTTCGGCCTAAAAAGACTTCCATCTGCCGCCATATTTGAATTCGCACTTGGAGCTGTACTGGCTGCTATAGGCAAAATTTGCATCAACTTTATTCGTTCATTGATGTTGACTTTCTTTCCAGGGTCTTTAACAAAGAGCCAATCCGGATCTGGTTCGGTATTGAAATTGTGCGGCGAGTGCAAATCCGGTTTGATGCACTCCTTTCCTTGTTAGTTTAGCTCCTGAGTTGCATTACCCAGCAAAGCGAGTCTGTCCATCTCACCTCGAACTGTCTCCGTGCTCATTGTTTCATTGTGTTTGCTTTTTAGTTCGATAAGCTGCTCACGCAGCTTAATGCTAAGCAGAGCCGCTTTGCCTATTTTTTGGTTTATTCGCCGCATACGTATGGCAAGTGACCTAGTTGTTGGTTTCAATTTGTTCCAAATTTACCTTTGCATTGGAGATAGAGGCACAGTTTTCTGGTGTCTTATACTTGACCAGAACTCCAAAACATCGAGTTTATATTAGCCGCCAGCTTTTCGGCTATCATTCTCAGGTCAGGTTTCTGTGGATGTCTTAAATTTCTCGGCTAACATCTCAAATAAATCCTCATCGAGTGATGATTAATCGTCAGATTCCTGACCATCATTATCCGCTGAGACATCATCAATTTCATTCTCGACGTCCAAAGTCAGGACATAACGTGCCGGAGCCTCGATGTGCGAGCGTTTGGCCGGAAGCGGCGCACACAATACCATTTGGGATGAAGGGTTTCATCTTCACTATCACTAAGTTCTGCGTTATCCACCCCTCGTATGCGAGTGACTAAACTATCCATGTAATCAAGCATTTCCCTCTTTAGGTCATCAACCAGCCGTATAAAATTCCTAACAGTGAGTTTTTCATGTTAAATTAGTTTTATTAAAAGATCACTTTCTATAAGAGACGTTATCTGTTCCCTAGGGTGATCTCTTGTGGAAGTTTTGATTGCATGTAATCTGATATAAGAAAATATAATACGAGCGTGGCCAAACCCCCGCCTCATCCCTTGACATCCAGTTCAGAATAGTTATATCTCACTCTCCGGAGCAAATCTTCGATTTAGGAGAACACATTATAGCTTTGACAACGGCTATCTACTGGGTGTGAGATCTGGAGCTACTGATTACATCAGATTACATAAAAAATCGCCTTACTTAATATGTATTAAAGTGGCTGAGGACATCCTGAGAAAATTATATTCCATAATATTCGCCGCCACAAAATGACTCACCACATCAGGTAGCCTGGCCTTTCCGATCAAACATGAAAAGAATCAGCATACATCCCCTGCATTTTTTTTTAGATAAGATCGCCAGAGATTTGGTCATCTCGCCTGACTCCATTACGGCGAATTCGGAGGTGGTCAATCAAAGTTTTCTTTCCGATTAGCATTTGGCAAAATGTTTTTGACATAATTGAGAGTCAAATATTAGGGAAAAATGCATCACAAACCAGTTCTGGTCCAGTCAAATATAATGGTCAATCAATGTTCGCCGGAAGCCCTGGTGATAATCTTAGGTCCAGAAAATTCAATATTGGTTTGTGACCTCTTATCAGCTCTGAGCATCAGAGCCAACACATGTACATGTAAGCTTGGCTATAGTTTCGCTATAATGATTAATACCGTGCTATTCACGACGAACTTCGGCCAGGTGTAATCCAGTGTTTCATTTTCGACCTTTTCGGCTCCAAAACACATCTGAAAGATTACCTATACCTTTTAAAATTATCTTTACAACTGGACAACGTCGCGACGAATCGGCCGATACAGAAATCAAACCGCAGAAAAGCAAAACCCTGGATTTAAGCTCAGGCAAATTCGAACTTTGGAGAATTATTATGTAGATGGTAATGGAAAAATTTCGACGTACTATCAATAGAACAATGGTCCCACTGGCCAATTTCTGACTGCATTCTGTCCAAAGACATCCCACGGACCGAGAGTGATCCTGTGACTCAATCACGCTTTATTGTAGCTATTCATGCGAACGCCTTGGCTTGAATAACCACTGCCTATAGCATCGTGTTAAGTGGAGTTAGGTACAACTATTGAAGAACCAAAGATGTAATAGAACTGTGAACACATATGATGCAAATTTATCACCATCAGATACGTCAACGGCTCATAGTATATTGGGCGTAATATTTATCGATTGTAACTTCGTAACTTCGTATATCAGCCTGTAGGGTCCGACCCTGACTAAGCGCTTCTTGCTAACGTTGTTAACATTTATGTCAAATTGATTATGTGCAGAGGGTGAAAATGGCGGCCAAACGCAACCAGCAGATTTTCGCCATAACATCATTTAGAAAATAACATGCTATACGTTGAGACTGATCCCACAAGCCGATATTCTGATTGCATTATTCTCAAAGACATTTCAGTGAGTGATTGCTGTGATGTTATGCATCTCAGTCACATCTGACATCAATATGCCGGTTGTCAGTTTTATTGAACACCTGTATTATTAATGAAGCTTGTTCAATGAGGTCCTGATGAGGAATAGTAGACTAGAGGATCGTGAAACGCCGAGTACATACATGCATGTCTATACGTAATGTGTCCTTTGACATCTAGTTCTTCCTCTAGATGTTTTGAGTATCCACTTGCATTCGACATCTGGATAAATTACCATGATCCAAAATAATTATTGTCTGAGATTCATTGTCTCCAAAACCAGTTTTCGAGCTTTTTTTAAGTATATATACTTGGTAGATTATTTTAGCATATACATTCCCGATAAAACTTTCATATTGAATTGCCACGAGTGTAAGATTCTGTTTATCACAAATTATAACGCAATAATTCGAAAGATTTCATCTTCAAATCAGTCAAAAATTCTTGTCTTTGCTTCCTTCCCAGTCAAAAAACTATCCTGACTCAGGCGAATCACAGCCTTAAAATTAGCTGTATACGCTAAGCTGATATAGTTCCGACATGCAACAGAGTCTGAGCACCTCCTTTGCAAGGCTGATCAGTTTCCATAGAATTACAAAATATCGTATACCATTTCACAACAGAATGCAGTAAGTGTAACTTAGCTGTTCTTCATACATTATTTATTTTGGAACATATCATGCCACGATTTACACTCGTGTTCGCTACATGTCATCATGCGTGTGACATGTTGGCGAGTTCTCAGCGAGGTGACGACATGCTAGGCTGAATGAAGTCTCTAATCATCCAGAGCTATTGCAAGGAATAATCAAACATTGGGAATATTTCAAGCAGATATTGCAAAAAATGAGCAAACGTTTAGTTTCGAGATCTGACGGGATACGGTACCCAAAGTGGTGGGCTGACTCGATTCGCCGAACAACAATGACACATTTCGTAGTAAAATTGTATCATCATGAAAAATAGTTCAGTGACGTCACGACCAAGCGTAGTAATTTATTTTCTCACGCTACATGTATTATACAATCAGCTTGTTTGAAAGAGTTATGTAACTAGAATGATTGCCCGGTTATTGGACACTTTTTATGGATAAGAGTCTGCAGTTCGGCCATGCAACCACGTATGGCAAAGAAAGTAACACTGTGTAAAAGACTACACCTTTAGTGATAAATCGTCATAAAAAAATATCGAAGAAAAAAATACGGGGAGAGACTGGGAATAGTTGAAACGCAGGGACCATTCACGGTATGAAAATGCAAGTTTGTGCTCAGTTATTGGACACTTTTTCAGTGATAGATTTATTTGAAACTAATCCACTCACTGTCAAATTGTTTGCCCCACAGTCTTTAGTAAACCTCCAAGAATATTTAAACATGAATCAGCACTGTAGCCCACACATGAGTTTTGGAATGAGCGTCGAAGATTCAACCAGTCTCAAATTTTGCAGTTTTTGGGAGTGTCCATTATCCTTGGCTGTCAATCGAGTGCTATTGCCAGTGTGAGCCGCATGTGATGCTATCGTAAACTGGCTGCTCCCTGGAATTGTTCTATTTTTAGACGGAGCGGTGGGGTGAAATATGCATCGTCTGCCAAACGCCGGTCGCGTTGCACACTGAGATTCAGAATGAAGATTCTCTATATTTGTGGGAACATTTTCAGTTAAATTTCGTTGAATTTAATCAAACCTGCAATCAGGAATGAAACTGAGAAACTGGAGGATATTTTCTGACGCATTTGTTCACTCAATTTTATGACACTATTTCCAACCTGAATGAGGGCGTAACGTGCAAAAATTCCGTGAGTAAACAGAAATTGTATGGTCCTATCCCAGGAACGAAGGACGGAGATATAGGAACAATAGTTCACTCGAAGGAATGATAGCTGTATACCACGAACTTTGGGTTCAAACTCAAGGAATGATGGGCTTTCTTAAGAGCGAATGTCCGCCCAAGAGATATGAAACTCAAATCCTAAGTCTCAGGAAATAATAGGATTGATGACAATTGATGGTCCCATGGAGAGGAAGAGGGTTGTCTAATTGAATTGAAGGTGGTATCCCAGCAATGAAACACGAGTGACTAGGAAAGTTAATATCAGTTATACTAATAAGATACTTTTATCCCTATATAATAATGTCTATGTGAAATTTGACATCATTATATACCAACAACATTTAACTATTCGAATGGGTACTAATGGTGCAACCACTTCGATTGACCTACATTTATTCTCATATGAAGGCGACTGTATAGCCAATGGACCAAGGTCCCACATTTCACCAACCGGTGCCACTCGAGGTGGCAAATTTTAGTAATATGTTGAACATGTCTTTCTTGTTATTCATATGTTATACATGTAACTGATGCAGATCGGTAACTTGGGGTAGCATAACACACTTTCTTAACCCTGCCCCATGTTCGTGTTCCGAACTCAACTTGGGAGAGATGTGATCAGGTACTGGTTCGTATAATTTAACTGTTCCTTTATTTTAACAAAGGAGAATATTTTGAACTGGCGATATCTGGCATATTTTCATGTAATATTCGTCAAATTATACATCTTTCTAAGCGTATTTACACTTTCGTTGAATACGGGGAAAATATAGTATATATGTATAAAATTATGTCAGCTGTCACCCGTTCGAAATATTCTCTTGGGTTAAAAGATAGGACAAAGTGAAATTATGCGAATCATTAGCCAATCAGCTGAATTCTCGGGTCACTGCACAGACATGCTCCTCTTTGTTCTCTCAATAATGTGCAAAAAGGCGAGTTGGGATAATTCGAATGAAATTTTCCGCTTAGTCAACCATGTTCGGCGACCAACTTTAGAAATATCGCCATTTTGATGGAGTTGCATTTAGCCTTGATACTGAGTACCAATACTTTCTCAATTTTGAAATACTACAGCATATTGTCACCTTTTTTTATCATGAGCTAATGTTCATCATCTTAGAATTGACAGTCATTTGAGCACGATACCATTACTTGCCATCTTGGCCACCGATTGTTCCTTAATCCAGGCAGATCAATGTGGATATCCCAGTAAAATTGATGCTCTTGGCATGCAAACGTTTTGACCAGATGATCCACCCGGTGGTACCACCGGTGACTATGACAGAGCTGTAAAATTAATGCCTGTGTCAGAAATGCGATCTTTGCTTCTTAAATTGCCCCAAGATCGCAAACATCCCTAAATGTAATGATGCCACTAACGCGTCTGGACAGCACATTATCCCGTGAACGCTGCTGAGTGCCGCTCAGATGCATAGTCAGTTGCCTGTTTCAGAAATCGCAAAAGTAGATCGAAATACAGAAACTCCAGTACTATCAATAACATCTTATGGTATTCTTAAAACACACAAGGCAGGATTCCTACCTGGAGGTGGAGAGACATCCAGGAAATCAACAAGGTGATTCGCGCCTGAATGTATCATCTGTCCGAATAAAACCGAATGTGTTAAGGGAACCATGCAGAATTGTTAAGGTACACTAGTCTTGATGCCGAGACTGAATTGTGAAATGCTGCAATCCTGAAGCTGGACGAACGCGTCGTGGCCATACTCGACAGAGATGCTTGATGAAATGAATTATCATGGATTCTGCTATCATATCTAGTGGAAAGTGAAAAATGCCAAGGCTGCATGGAGAGAGTAAGCCTTCGTCGTCAGCTGTGAAGGCGGATTATACTAGGTTCGATGAAATTAATTTTACTTCAACTGAAATTAACAGTTCAGTCAGCCACAATGCCATTATACTGATATCATTTATGCAAGGAAAATTGACGAACTTTTCTAATGATATGCTGGTATTAAAGACGTTTCATATAATCAAATCCGTATGACTACAGGTTCTGATGTATTTGTGTGAACACAGTAACGAGGGGCCTCAAGTGATTTTTAGTTATTTGGACAATTAGCTAATATACCGATCAAAGCTCAGAGTGGTCGTATATTAACATCTCAATACAGCCTCAACATTACTGTTGACAGTTGTCCATTACGTAATAGTCCAATAGTTGATATCCAGGCGGGTTACACATGATTTCTCCAGACATAACCGGTCAGACCAATTTTCCGGATTTGCATAGAAGTTCCCAGACTTGAATTTGTGTGACTTGGTCGCTCAATCTATTACATGCCCATTTTCTCTTTCATCCACTGGCTGTACTCAAGACCACACCAAAACCTGGTTGTAAAGTAACCTTGATTCGCATGTGTTTTCAATCGCTCACCATTACTTTCGCACTCTAGTCCTGTCCATTCGTTCGGCATAACATTAAGATTCTGGTTTCATCTTTCACACGTATTCACGTTCTCACGCTGGGGCATGCATGGAGTTCACAGTATGTATTTGTTGTGGTCATCTTATAGTGCATGTTCGCTATCGTTTGGTTTCGCTCACCAATTACGTTTAATGTCGCATTGGAATTAGTAACTGCAATTCTACTACAATGTGTGCTCCGTACCGTGTGAAAATTGACAACACAAAATAATAAAGTAAATCGAATGCCCTCTTTCACGCTAAACTACGATAAGTTAAATTTGCCTCATTCTCCCATCCTTTGATACTTTTTGCACCTACTATTATTTAATTGATGAGAAATAAATTTTTTGTTCTCGTTCCTCAAATGGTGAATAACCCAAAATAAAATATATAAAAGACATGATACGCAATATGTCACTTCTGTGATGATGTAATTAAACGTTTTCATTTAATTTAGTATTTCATAATAGCGTAGGACTGGAATACATAGTATAGAATCTTTTAGGTCTTTCGAGGTAAGTTTAACGAAAATATCTGTGGGCCATACCCAGCATAACATATGGGTAGCATCTACATAAAAATACCACGTCAAGAAACGGAATCTGCCACCTCAAATGGTACCAAAATAACAGGAAATTATTAAGATACAATACAGTAAAAGGCCGATAAAATGGGATGTTCCGTGTTATAACGTCACAGTGACGTCATTAAATGATTACATTAAATCGTGTGAAAGTATCATCTCTCTAGCAGCAAGAATAATATGAATACTCAAGAGCCCTCACACCACCCCGATATTTGGATTCAGAATTGGAACATGATAGGCTTCAGAAAGTGTGATATAACTACCCACAAATCTGCACCTGCTATCACATATGTGTAACATCTACATACAAATACCTCTTGAACACGAGACGAATCTGCCATGCCAAGTGGTACCAGTAGAATTTAAAAAGACAATTTCAAAATGAACAACAAGGCGAAAATAAATGCCTCTTTGCGGTATTACGTCACTGTCACCAAGTGATTGTATGACATGATGTTTGCTTGTTTCAAGAAAAATATGCGAGAGACCATACCCCGCCCACAAGTTTGAATTCAGAATAGAAAAATGGGTAGGGTTGAATATGTGTAGTATACTACCCTTCAGCTACCGATCTCCAACGGTTAACATATATGGATACCATCTACAGATATATACTTCCTCAAGAAATATTCATAGAATTTGCCACCTTAGGTGGTACTTGTTTCGACCCTGGCTAATGGATAATATGCACAAATTAAATCACACTGTCCCTCTAAATTCATCACACGCTAGAAGAATTTATTGCTTCCGATAATCCCCATATATGTGGCGCCGTGAACGTTATATATCCACATTATTGGGATTTGAAGGAAACTACCGATTAGGTGCAACATAAAAAGGCTGGTGGATAACGATGCTCAAATATTTCTCTATAAAGATGAAAACGGTTTACTCTCACGTTGAGTACCACAAAGAGACGATTACGTTTGGCAACTGTCCCTACCTAGATAGCAACATCCCGGTAGGACAAGCATATGCTGTATACATATCTCGCCTAGTAGTAATTGATTTATCTTGAGAAAACTGTTATACCAAGGACACTGCACTCAAATTTTCCAAAATTTTGTGATAAACAGACACTGATAGCAAATCTTCAGAGTCTTCATAACCTGTGTCTAATTGCGCTTAACCCTACCTGTCTCTTGGTTCCTTGCTTACGCTGGAATTACTCAGCTACCCCTTCTTGCCGGTTTCAAAGAGACGAACTCGTAGTGTCTTAACCTGTCTGCACGTGGAAGGCAGAGAGTGAACAAAGTTTTGGACCCAGCTATTGTATTTGGTATTGGTAGGTCTTCATCAGCTCTGCAGTTAGAGACAGAACCTCTGCTCTTCTTATCCTAGTGCATTGAAATGAGTGATGTAAAACAGGTCTGGTGACTGACTATATCAAAGTCCTTCTACTTTCAAACCTTACGTATTTGACATGCAACGACGTTCCTTATTCCGCCTCTTACCTGCGCCTCGATGACTTATTCCATAGTTATCACAACGACCCGTGTTCATATGAATAATCGCAATCATAACATGACTGATATATATCATTCTATAGAGAACGACTTTTACAAGGAAAATCATATGCATTGAGAATACTGATCAACGGTAACAGATTTGTCTTGCCGAATGTATTGAAAACTGTTGCCAATTCTCTCTTGCTGGAAATTAACATATGTTTATCCATACTATGATTTTTTCTTAATTTGATGCACGAATTAGGTGTATGGATTATGAAAGTGGATATTCATTAATGGATGACGGCTGAATATTGAGTGACGGACTAGATGCCTTTGTCTCTGATCACATTCTGCAGTGATCATCCTAACCCGTACACACCCAGCTTTAGCCAAATAATAATCAGGCTGACGGAGTCGTCTACCAAGTTATGGATCGTTGCTCTATAAAACCAGATAATCAAAGTTAGTCCCACCAAGAGTGGATACCAATAACTCCTTAAGTCACATATTATTGGCATACGTTCTCCTAAGGCGATCCTTAACCGGATCTGCAAACCATCATTTGTGTGTCAAAAGGAAATTTTACTGTTCGAAGTACATGTAGATCACTACAATATAACGGTGAAGCTAGTTAGTCAGAAATTAAACCAGTTGAATTCGTCATGATTTTTTAACAAGAATGATCTCTCCTTCATTGGCATTTGTATACAGTTTATAGCAGAGACTTACGTAATAAGCATGTCGAGACCAGAAACTTAGACCTCATACAGGTCTACACCATTGTCAATTCGATAAGCTATTTTGATCGATTTGATTGTTCACTGTATTTATTCTCTTGATTTATTATTATTGTTGTTATATCTTACATACCGATTTATTAGTTCCGTTTTGTTTATTTGTAATCTTATGCATGTGGACCACAGTAGCCATTTGTGTAACACACACTTGCTTAAATAGAACCGCAATCGAATTGAATTCAGTAAACGATGTTTTGATAAACTGCTAAAAGCAGTAAAACTAATTAGCAAATCAATCAGTCTGAGCTTGTCATGACTTTTTTCTAGTACTATTATCTTGTACGCATGTATAATATATTGGAGTTCACTGAGCCTATTTGTATGACATCGAAGATGGAAACATACTCCAGCATATATTACATAATGCCTTCGGTCAATGTGATACCGTGTCTGACAGTTTCCATTGATAACAGGTTTGAAATATAATGAAAACAGTCACCGTCCATATGGATTTTCTGCTTCCAAAATTGAAAGCCATTTTTGTATCAATGTGTTTGTTCCGTTTTTAAATGCGGGAGTAGAAGACATTTTAACCGAATGTGTTTCCATATTGTGTCATAATCAATTAATGAGACTGAAGACCTTAGAATCTATTTGGATAAAATAACCTACGACATTGATGTGAATTTGAATTACAAGCGTCAATCATAATTCAGCCGTCGTTCATTAAAGAATATCAAAAACCTATTCCATATCCCATATAGCAGTATTAGCACCAAGTTAAAAAAAACAATCATAGTATACATCAACATAGGCTAGTTTCCTGCCAGAAAGAAGCGGTCAACAGTTTCCATTGATGCCGGTAAGACATCATGATGTCCCAAAAATATCAAATCCGTATCGCTGATCAGTATTCTTAATCCATAATAATCGTTGTAAAGTCGTCATCTAGAGAATGATACATCTCAGTCACGCTTTGATTGTGACTGAGCATATGAGCACCATGAGGATCTTGAAGTACATTGGTTCTTACGGCCACTAGCCCCGGGTTAAGCGGAATTAGACAAGTTACGAAACGCAACACCATAGATCTTGCACGCTACCCTCGTATTTTGCTATCAGCGTGCGATATGTATCGCCAAATTTGAGAAACTTTGAGTGGAGGCGCTTGGTGGTATAGCCCTGTTTTATAAGTTTCTGCAACAATGTTTTGTGGCGTTGATTAAAATCGTCACATTTAACACAGGATGCAGCAAATGCTACTAGGCGAGATATGTATATGCTATATGCAGGTCCCACTGGAAAATTACTGTCAAGAAAGGGGTAGTTTACGATGTCGAAATTGTTATCATCTCTTTTGTCATAAATTCGACGAGAGAGAAGGCCCGCTTCATTTTTATAGAGATATAGGTCTAAATATGATGTGCTTGTAGGGTTATCTGTAGTTTCCTTCAATCCAGTGAAGGTGGATATATATCCTTCACTGCGTCATTTTTGTAGCGATTATCCACAGCGAGAAGATCGTCTATATAGCGTTTGGTGAATGAGAAGGAACGGGCTTTGAATGGATCGGTTTTTGAAAGCGCCTGCATATAGTCATATTCATAAGAGAACAGATATAGGTCAGCCAACAGTGGTGCATAATTAGTACCCATTGGAATACCTATATGCTGTTGATATATTGTGTTGCCAAATTTCACATAGATATTTTTAATGAGAAATTCAAGCAAATCCATAAACAAAGAAATATCCCATGAATGATATCTCTTGTATGTAATAAAGCTAAAGAATGCTTTATGGCTTCCGACATTAATATATCTACGGTCAGTTTTCTTGAACACAGATACTATTAATGAACCTAGACGGTCAATAAGGTCCTGATGATGGATTGTAGTATAGAGAGTCGAGAAATCCCATTTGGATACATGTCTGTACGGTATGTGACCTTTAGCATCAAGTTCTTCCGTAAGACATTTTGAGTTTTTCAATATCCACATACATTCACCGCCAGAGGTTTTAGAAATAGTGGCGCAATACGTTTCCCAAAATGCTTTTACCTTATGAAGGGCTCCCTCAACAGGATTGAAAGAAGCTTGTTGGTGGAGCTTGTAGAACCAGCTAAAAATCTAGCTTTGTATGGTGATTTATGCATTTTGGGAGTCCAGTATACTTTTGGTATGTAGGTATGATTGGTTGGAAGACAAATACCTCTTTCCCTAAGAAACGTTTTGTGATTGTTAAATTAATCTTCCAGAGTAAATGCAGTTTGGGAGTAAGTAGACGTATTTGATGATATGTTTACACTCAATTATTTAACCAGCACCTGGTAATAGTAATATTTACAGATGATTATTATATTATTTGGAGCTTTGTCTGCTGGGACTATGACGAATTTACTCTGGAGATTTGCTACAGCTTCTTGCGAATTGAGGTTTCTCAGTACTTGTTTTGCTTGGGGAAGTGTACTTCTGTCAGTATGGCTGATTGTTTCAACGACCTTTCTCTTTGTGAGGTCCAGCCAATCAGAGAGTACTGTAGGTTCAACTTTTTCTCGCTTAGACCAATCAATAACGTACTGTTCCACAGCAGACAGGAGTATCTTCTGGTCGGTCTTCAGATTTCTTCTTCTCGGCTCTCTATATTTAGTTCCCTTCACCAGGAGTAATCCTAGGTCCTTAACACTCACCACATCAAGGTTACCAGTCACGATATGTTTGCATAGTGTATAGATAAAGTTCGACGATTCACAATCCCAACTATAGCCTCCCGACGTGTATAAGTTCCAGTCAAACTCCTTGACAGTTTTAGAGTAATTGAATATTTTGGTGGCTATAGATTTAGTATACTTATATGAAATGAAGACCGAGACATCAAGGTGTCTCTCTGGCATCACGAAATACTGATGACTGCTTCTCATGGGTCAGAAATATTTCCCAACACTTTTTTTGAAATTTTGAATCACTTAAATTGTTTACTGACTAGAGTCTATGCATATGTGACATGCTCGATGGAAGACAATACCAGAAAGTATAATATTTAAAAACAGTTCAGGAAATTAATAACACAATATTTTAGAAACATATTTGCCCTTAGAAACTTACTAAACGCATAGTATGTAAATACGCAAACAGTAAGCCATTTATGCGAATCTCTGTCGATGCACAGTGTGTCTATCACCCAGCTAACTAGTAACGTGCCGAATTAGTTACTCCGTATTTCAAAGTATAATGTGTTTGTAGAATGCCACCATCCACTCAATTGTCAATTGTTTCTAATTCAAACCTACCACATGAAACATACCGAGTTTGCCACTTATCTCCTTCTACAGTGGTTGTTTCAAACCATACACAGTCAGCAACCTATCCACCAAACTGATCGAGCTGTCTACCAAGTTATGGATGGATGCACCAGAAGTAATCAGGAATTACACTCATCAATAAAGGATACCAGAACAATGATTCCAGTATTCCTATTACCAGTCATATATTGTTAGCCTACGTTGTCCTAAGGTAATCCGGATATGTTTAACATCAGTATCGGTACTGTGTGTGTCAAAGGGAATATACAACAGGACGAACATGCTAGTACACAACATTCAATAAAATATAGGCTAGTGTTCTCCAACGATAATTTGTTAGAGTTCAGCGAATCTATCCATATTTTATCGAAGATGAAAAGATGCAAAAGGGACCAATCTTTATCCAATATTGAATGATTACTTAGGCCGATTTGTGATGTTTATGGTTTGACGCCGTATTGTCTGTTTCCACGTGTATCAGGTTTGACATTCACAGAAATCATGAACAGCCGTCGTCCATATGGATTTTCCGTGTCCATAATTGTAAGACTTTTTGCTAGAATGTATTCGATCAGTTTTAAACCTGGGACTAGAAGACGTTTCAACGCAGTGAAGGATATATATCCACCTTCACTGGATTTGAAGGAAACTACGGATAGCCCTACAGGCACATCTTATTTAGATCTCTATCTCTATAAAAATGAAGCGGGCATTCTCTCTCGTCGACTTTATGACAAAAGAGATGATTACAATTTCGACATCGTAAACTATCCCTTTCTGGATAGTAATATTCCAGTGGGACCTGCATATGGCGTATACATATCTCGCTTAGTAGCATTTGCTAGATCCTGTGTTAAATGTAATGATTTTAATCAACGTCACAAAACATTGTTGCAGAAACTTATAAAACAGGGCTATTCCACCAAGCGCCTCCACTCAAAGTTTCTCAAATTTGGCGATACATATCGCATGCTGATAGCAAAATACGAACGTAGCGTGCAAGATCTATGGCGCTACGTTTCGTAACTTGTGTCTAATTCCGCTTAACCCGGGGCTAGGGGCCGTATGAACCCACGTACTTCAAGATCCTCATGGTACTCATATGAACAGTCACAATCAAAGCGTGACTGAGATACATCTTTTTTTTTTTAGATGACGACTCTATAACGAATATTATGGATTAAGAATACTGATCAGCGATACGGATTTGATATTTTTGGAACATCATGATGTCTTGCCGGCATCATTGAAAACTGTTGACCGCTTCTCTCTTGCAGGAAACAAGCCTATGTTTATGTATACTATGATTGTCTTTTGAATTTGGTGCTAATACTGTTATGTGGAAAATGGAATAGGTCTTTGGATTATGGACGCGGATATTCTCTAATGGACGACGGCTGGATTATGAATGACGGACTAGACGCTTGTAATTTAGATCTTCATGATGTCAAAATCAGTTCATCATACCGTTGAAAACGACTTGAGAATCTATTTGCATAAAATTATATGCCAGTGGTGTGAATTTCACGATTGGGATATCGTGGTGTCTCTCTGTCATCATTGAGATCTCATGGGTCAGAAATCTTTCCGAAGATCTGTTTGTTTTAAACTTTCTATGACTGGAGATGATTAAACTGTGAATTGATGTGACGAGAGCCGTAGTCATCATTCAATATTGGATGAAGGATTAGCATCTTTTCATCTTTCTTAAAATATGGATAGAGTCGGGGAACGCCAAGATTTTATCCAGGCTCGTTGGATAACACTTGCCTATATATTATTGTGTGATAAGTACTAGCACGTTCGACCTGTTATTTATTCCCTTTGACAAAAACAGTTCCTACACTGATGTTAAACATATCCGATTGAAGATCGGCTTAGAGGAACATCGACTTGCTCGATGCAAGTTAATACAATAAAATTTAATCTTTTAAACAACTTCAGGGAATATAACAATAGTTTAAAAATACATATGATGATAGAAATTCTATTACGTGGGAAATATGAAGAAACAAACTGTATGCCATGTACTTGATCTATCTCTGCCGGTACACATTGTGTCTAGTCACATATTTCAATCTAGCTATAATGTGTTTGTCGAATTTCATTATCTGGGAAAAGCATTACAAATAGGGTCCTAGAGAATACATATGACATATTTTGTTGATGATATTATTGTTTTTAATTCAAACTTACCGTATGAGAGATACTGGTATTATCCCTGTTCACCTTCTTCAATGATTTTCCCGACACGTACATACTCCGCTATAGCCTGTCAATTAGTGTAATGGAGCCGTCTACCAAGTTATAGATCGCTGAACCAGAAACAACAGATAAGAGAGATAACTCCCATTAAGAGTGGATACCAATATCACTTTGAGAGAACTTCGTCAATTATTCATATTATCAGTCATTTGTTATTTGCCTACGCCCGATCCTTAATCGTATCTGTTCCTTAATCATAAACATCACAACTTTTTACTACTGCGTCTGTCAAAGGGATTATATAATGGTTCGAACATGATAGTTCAGACGACTATAGCCAGCCTCGTCCCACCAAATGAAATGTTCATCTGCTTCAAAAGGAAATATTTTTGTATCCAATTATTTTTAGGATGATACTTTTATGATAAAACTAATATACTGGTGCTGGATGATTCAGCACAAGTATTTGTTCTTTACCCAGAAAGTGTCATCATAAAAACGATTGGATATAAATGTTTTATAAACATATTTTCCAAAATGGTATTAATATATATAGTAGATATTTGGATTGGCAAATGATCATCAGGCTCGCAGGGCAATTGTCTATAGGATTTATTAATAAAGTAACTTAGCTGTTTACAGTTCTTAATGAGACGTGTCTGTTTTCATCCACTGCTGCCAGTTCCGATCCGGCCTCGTTTTGACATGACCCCGATTTATACAACCGTGATCGTCAACATGATAAGTTTCCCCCCAAAATAGGGTCCTAGCAGGATAACCCGTTTTGCATGTTTTCATCTCGCGAGGGGCCATTAGGTGTTAAGGAAAGCGGGGGTGGGGGAGGGAGGGGTGGAAACGGAGGCGATAGTGATAAGGTCCAGTTGATGACATTGGCAAAACAGACGGGACAGTGAGATTGGCTTATAATAAGCGTACCCGTACTCACTAGAAAACGTTCAGTCTCTAGTAGTTTTAGTGTTTCACCCCTGAATAGCAGATTAATCAAACACACTGCAAATTAGCACTCGAGCTATGCAGTGGACGCTGCGCTTGTAAGACCTTTGCATGTCATGGTACGACCCAGAGCGGCCATGCATGGATGGTGGTGGTTAGGAACTGGCTTCGTCAGTTCATGTCAACGGTAGGGTATGTAGCTGTTAGAGTTACACTCGAGTGAATAAATTGATGTCAGATAGATAGCACGATTTGGTAACTAAATGTGCGAAACAAAACGTCAACAGTTTGATCAGAAGCACAGGTAAACGACACTGTTTTTCCTTGACGGCGTGTCATGGTGCAGTTATACCGACCGATGTATCCGTTGTTTGCATGGAGTAAGTATGTAAGGCTATATCCTAACAAAAACATTGAATGTATAATATAATTTAATCATGATTGGGTCAATTGTTTAAAGATTTCGCGTGATGTTGGTTGTGGAAAGCAGCAATGTTTCGGGAAGTGCATCGGAACTGACAATGGGTCGGAACTGGCGACGTGACTGTACATCTATATCACAAAAATAAATATAGGCCAGCGAACGTGATGAGCCTGACTGAATACAGAGCATGAATATTTGAGTTCACTTAGCCTATTCATCGAAGATCGTATCGAAGATGGAAAGTTCGAATAATGCCTTCGGCCAATTCTTAAGAAATCAATCAACTCACGCATTATTTTGTAGGAAAAGTCTGAAAGTATCACATTGATTTATGTGATTTTTTTATGCAGAAACTTTTAGAAAAATTATATTTTGGCAGTCTATTTCATATGTCTTAATTTCCATGATACACTATGTATCTTTAATGCAGATGCGCTTTAGACGCGAATACACAATAACGTTTCACCTCTTAGAAATGATTTCCTTGTGTGAAGCAAAGCATTAAAATATTCGATTCTCCTCGGAAACGATAGAATCCTTGTTAGAGTCCAGTCCAGAGGCGACATGTATTCCCATCAATTTGCGCGTTGCACTCGAGGTGGAAGGATTGAATGAGCTACAGAATGTTGCCGCATGACGGGCATTTTCCCAAGAGTGTCAGGTTCACCACCCAGGGGAAACATATCCCTGCCACCAACAGCACGTCACATAAATTTAACAAAAAAAAAAAAAAAATGATGTCCCTCCATCGGGTGAAAAAATCACAGCAGACATCTCTAAATTCGGAAACGAAATTTCCCTTGGTCACGACATCTGCTGAGGTATGTTGGCGCAACGCAAATCTCGAGCGAGGCATCACAATTTGGGAAGAATCCGTTAAGGAAGTAAGGAATCGTGACATCTGTGCAGATTTCTTTGCATTGCTTTTCAGCCACGCGATTGAAGAATTCATATATTTTTCCTTTTCATGATGTTCAATGACAAACTCTATGTTGGCGTGACACGATTACCAAAAACAGTGCAATTTTGCTAATATTATGGTGGTCTGATTCCAAGCACGTGAGTAGTATATATAGTCCATTTAAAGTCAGGTTTTGCCGGGGGAGGTAACTCTTGCATCCACCAGGGGGCGCCACCAGCTCAAGAGACCAAAAACTACCTCCAACACAGAAGAGTTCCAATCTAGGGGGAGGTAACTCTGGGTCACTATAGTTCCGGCAAAGGGCCCCTGGGCATGTATTCTTCCGCAGTGATGCGGTCGGGCGGTGATGCGGTCGCTGGAAATAGCTTCCGCGGAGAAAAAGTAGTCCCCAGACTTCAAATACGCTGCATGGTCCGATTGGGTCGAGTGAGGTATCAAAGTGAAGCATTCGTGAAGGGGCATCCAGTCATGGGTGGGTGTATGTAAAATTATGATTTTTTCCCGAAAGTATAAAAAGCGGAACACGGACTTTACCCCTAAGATAGGAGAAAACACCTATCAACCCTAGCCAAAAGGGCTAATATCGACCTGCCTATCAAGTCAATAGGGTGGGTGCATGTAAAATTAGGATTTTTTCCCGAAACTATAAAAAGCGGAACACGGACTTTACTCCTAAAATAGGGGAAAACAGCTATCAACCCTAGCCAAAAGGGCTAATATCGGTCCCCCGGCTTATCGGGGCCTGCCTATCAAGCCAATGGGGTGGGTGCATGTAAAATTAGGATTTTTTCCCGAAACTATAAAAAGCGGAACACGGACTTTACCCCTACAATAGGGGTCTGTATTATACAATATACGGGGAAATGCCTGTATGGGTATATTCCCATATAGGCCTATAGGCTGGCTATATGGGGGTATAGGTTTAACCTGGGAAATTCACACACGTTCATTGTGATATGGGTTGCTTGGATTTGTTTTTCACGTCTAGTCATTTAGAACACGATGGGAAGGGTCTCGGAGCGCAACGGTGAAATTTTTGGAAAAGTACCATATAGCCCATATAGTCCCATACTGGCTATATGGGGGTATAGGTTCAACCTGGGAAATGGGCTGTTTGGATTTGTTTTTCACGTCTCGTCATTTAGAACACGATGGGAAGGGTCCCGGAGCGAAACGGTGAAATTTTTGGAAAAAGTTCACCGAGGCCTGGGTAGGCCCATAGGCCTATACTGCATGGCTATGGGAGTATAGGCCCATACGGGGTGGACGTTTTGGGGTCCAGGTGAGCCCCTAATGATCCTATGATGTCGTATGAGGTCTTATTTTGAAGCTCTCGAGGAGGAGCATCCGCCTGGACTAATGGTTTGTCCGTTTTCAATAGTCTGCGCATGCGCAGTCTGGCCGTAATATAGAAAGCAAGCATTTTGGCGGGTATGTGGGTGTGTGTTTGGGGTAGAGATGGATCGCTATGGGTCCGAATGGGTCGTGGAAGGTGTCAAAGTGAAGCTTGTGTGGGTTAGAGTCAGAATGGTGTGTTTTTAAATGCAAGTCGCGTCAATCTGCGCATGCGCACTAGGTTGTAGTAAGTAAAGTGGCCATTTTGGGGCAGTACAGGAAGGTATTTGGGGTCGAGATGGACCATCCTTGGTCCGAATGCGTCCTGGGAGGTGTCATTTTGCAGCTCTCGGGGTGTAGACCCCGATTTGGGGGCTGCCGACGTCCCAAAATGTCACCGACGTTACTTCCGGGTTTCACTAAAACTACCTTCGAACACAGAAGAGTTCCAATGTTCCCCTTAGACGTAGCACCCGGCCCGGCCCGGCCCGGCCCGCCCCGCCCCGGCCGCAGCACGCGCGTGTTACTCCGGCCGCAGCGCGCGCGGGTTATCCGGCCGCACGCCTGCGCGGGTGAAGTTCGGATTATGCTAGGCCACTGATGGGCTACTTTCTCCACCATATGTTGGCACTTGTGGGAAGTTGATGCTGGGTCGACATCGGGCCCCACAGACTTAGTCTTTTGTGTTAAATGCCGTCATTTACATCTGACGATGATACAGCTCACCAATCTCCAATGTACGAGTTGTCATAGCGAAACAGCTCACCAATTACCAGTATACGAGTTGTCAGAGCATTTCCATCATAGCTCTCTAGATTTGTATCTAATACCGCTTATGCCGGTGCTAGGGGCCGTGTGGTCATATCATCCAAGTTGCCACATGAACAGGTACAATAAAGCGTACCTGAGATACAACACATATCACGAATCGTTAGATTCTTGGTATGTGCTTTAGAATAGGTTTACCAGAAGACTATTCTGTGAAGTCATGTGACGCAGTCAGTATGTCGGCACCTCTTCCCACTTCCCTTATATGTGTTGTAATTTTTTCCTGTATATGGCGAGATTCTGCTGGTGGACGTTTCGTCCCCGAGGCCCGCCCCCTGTACAGACCTTTTGGCCTTTGATATATGTTGGCACTTGTGGGAAGTTGATGCTGGGTCGACATCGGGCATTACAGACTAGTCTTTTGTGTTAAATGTCGTCATTTACATCTGACGATGATACAGCTCACAAATCTCCAATGGACGAGTTGTCACAGCGAAACAGCTCACCAATTACCAGTATACGAGTTGTCAGAGCATTTCCATCATAGCTCTCTAGATTTGTATCTGATACCGCTTATGCCGGTGCTAGGGGCCGTGTGGTCATATCATCGAAGTTGCCACATGAACAGGTACAATAAAAGCGTACCTGAGATACAACACATATCACGAATTTTTAGATTCTTGGTATGTGCTTTAGAATAGGTTAACCAGAGGACTATTCTGTGAAGTCATGTGACGCAGTCAGTATGTCGGCACCTCTTCCCACTTCCCTTATATGTGTTGTAATTCGAAGCCAGTTTCACCGAATCCCCACATGTCTGTTATAGCCTTCATGCATTATGCTCATATAGAAAACACACAAGACAGGTTTTTTTTGGGTGAGATCTCATTTTTTTATTCAGTGAACAACAACAACGTGAGAACAACCACGTGAACACTGAAGCCCAGAACAGGGGGCTTGTACATTGAAATCGATAGAACTTAAGCCCAGAACAGGGGGGGGGGGGGCTTGAACATTGAAAGAACTTCAGCCCAGAACAGGGGGGCTTGTACATTGAAAGAACTTAAGCCCAGAACGGGGCTTGTACATTGAAATGATGGGCGGCCCAGTCATATACGAGTACATCGCGGTCCTCGGCCTTGGGGTACTCGTCAAACATCTGTACGATGGTAGATAAGGGTCTTCCCGGCATCGATGGTACAGGTAAAACAAGCAATATTGTCCGCACACGCCACTGGTCAGGCTTTGCAACGTTTGACTGTTCCAACACCACGTCTCTGTGCCTTGATCCATGAAGTCTGTTAAATCGGGATGGAAGGGTGGCAGGCCGTACGGGTCAAAGTATTCGCCCTGCAGTTCTGTCAAGTACACACCCACCCAATGTTCACCGGGCCGATCCATCGGGTCCGTGTTGAGAACGTAAGTAGCAGGATACATACGGTCTAATGGGAACACATCTCGGGCGAACACCCCTTGAAAGACCATACGTGTCTCTGGGTCATTCTCCAGCACGGTGGTTATCTGGTCTGTATCCATGTTAGGTGGAGAAGTCACACAGGACGTTGCGAGCTTTGTCCACTTGAATGATGTTGTCAAACTCGGCGTAGCAGATCACATTGACGGTGCTCCGCAGGGCTCGTGCAAAGTGGATTTCCAACCGTAAATTGCCTTGCTTGGCGAGGGCCAGCTGATGGTCGTTCTCTAAGATGGGGGTCAAATCGAAACAGAACAACGTGTATCCGTTCGCGTAGTCCTCCCGACTGATCATATTCCCTTCGTCCTGGTTGATTTGACCGGTGGCTGTAAACAGGCTCTGATAAGCTCGAATGAAATTCGCGCGCCCAAAGTTCGGTGTTATGGCCGTGGTTGTGACCAGTTGTCCATCCACATGCAGGGCCACAAAATTGATGCAGAAATGTCTAAACTCAAATGGGTTCTCTGGGTAGGCTCCGCTGAAACTGGTATTTTCCACACAGGCCAGGATCAATCGCTTGGGTAGTTCCCCCAGGAAAAGGTTTTCTTTGTTGGCGCTCATATTTTCAGCAGACACAGGGAAGACTTTGGTTTGCACACGTCGGATAGGGTACTGGGCTAGTTTTGTTTCCAAGGCTTTGAGCTGTCCGAATTGAACGGCTGGATTCGGTTTCACTTTTCGGACATACAGGACTGCGTCTTGTATGACAATCTTATAGTCAGCTGCATGCCCGTCTACGTTAGTGGCCATCAAGGCGATGGTCTGAGGCGCCCGTATCAGTCGGATTTTGATGGGGATCTTGTTCAAGAGGTACCGGTCTTGCATGAACATGTCTGCGTGCAGTGGACCCATGAGATCCACCGAGACGCCGTTCGCGGCCAAAGCCTTCCGTTTGCTATATCCCACATTGTCGTTCTCTGCGCCCATGTGCTCGGCTGTGTCCTGGTAGAATAAAGCGGCTGTCAGTTGAGATCTTTTAGCCTCTCGTTCATGCGATAACAGTGTCTCGATGCAGGCTCGATAGGGGTACGTGTTGGTCGAGTCACTGATGAGTTTGTCGCTGAGAAATATATCCACCTGTTGAAACATCGAGTGCAGCCAGAGATTCGTCGGGCCCACCGTTGCTTCGTCCACGATTCTGGAGTCATCTCCATTGACGATCTTGGCTTTCACATACAAGTATGTATAGGCTAAATCCACATAGGCCGTATCCGCATTACTGATGGTGAACTCGATGGGCCCTGTTTCGTTGATGCTGGAGAGCGGGAGATGCTCCACCCATAATCCTTGTTCGGCACTGGTCTGTGTGGGCGGGACGGTCCACAAATCAAATTCACTGTTGGTGGAGGGGCAGGACTCTGCGTGGATCAAGGACATGTTTTAAGAAAAGATATCCTGGGTCTTCGATGTGCGCCGTCGCTGGGTCGGTCGTCGACTGGTGCGTGGTCTCGGTGGTGCAGGTCTTTTATTCCCTACGGTGCGTTGTGCTTTGGCCACCAAGACGCCTCTCGCTTCTTTGGCCCGCCGTTTCAAGGCTTCTTTGGGTGCCGTACCCCCAGGACATTACCGGCGACTTGCAGTCCACTGCGTACCGCTGGTTTGCCGATTGCTTTCACTCCACGCGTCACCAAGGGCAGGAACGTTTTGACGATGCTCCCGAGTATGTTCCCCAGTCCATGTCGTCGTTGCATGCGTGCACCACTAAAGACCGGAAGGCCACCGCCGGCCTGTAGGGCATAGTAGTCCATATAGCTGCGTGCATCGCACTCGTAAGGCACCTTCATTATAGAAAGTGGGGAGCACGTGCTTGTCGAAAATGAAGTGTCAGCACCACTTTCCCGCGTTCGAATGCCACCGGTCGTCCCGTGTCATCTCTTATATCCACCGTGATAGTGTTGATGTGGGTTTGTCGTACGGGTAGGTAGAGCATGTGGGTGACTTGATCTCCATACAACTTTTTAATGGGGACCACCCGTAACAGAGTTGTGTTGATATCGCCCACGATGTGGTTGTCCACCACGTCCGAGTAGACGTAGAGGCCTAACATACCCGACTTCATATCCATCGGGATCTCGCCTTGGTGGGCGGTGGGACCAGCGAACGTCCGTAGATCGAAACCCAGCATTTGCTGTAGGATAGGACTCAGTACGACACTTGCGTTGGCGGTGACGATAAGCTGTGCCTTGTCGTTGTGTGCGTTGTAATCGAAGTCCACGTGATTCTTGAAGGGAAAGGATTTGATGGGTTTTGAAGTATTCGTCACCTCCCGTAGAGCCTTATAATGCAACAGTCTTGACAGCCCACCCATGAACTCCTTGGGAATATCGTATTGGCCTTCGGGGAGGGTGAGTCGGGTGTCTTTTCCTTCGTAGGTCACCTCGTACCACACTTCATTGGCTCGCACGTTGTACCACGAGTAAGGGTATTGGATATCCACGAGGCCACATTCCCAGCGCCCAGGTGAATGCAACGGTTGCGGTAACTGGGTCACGTACTTGGCCAACATAAGCCTATGTTTATGTATACTTTTGTCTTTTTGAATTTGGTGCTAATACTGTTATATGGAAATGGAATAGGTCTTTGGATTATGGACGCGGATATTCTCTAATGGACGACGGCTGGATTATGAATGACGGACTAGACGCTTGTAATTGTCAGGAAACACATCCAACGAACTGTTACTGGGTAGTGTGAGGTAAAACATGGCGACTGACCTGTCCTGCTGCTGCTCTTGGTTTTAATAGGTGTTCCAGGCCTTGGGTGGTTGTTTCCGGCGTCGTGTTCGTCGCGGTGACTTGCTACGTGTCACGGCTCTGGAGATGTGGGGTGTCCTGATCAAGGATGGTTTTTTAAAGGTCTGAAAAGAAGGTGCCCGTTGTGGTGGTGGTGTTTTGGGGGGTGACTCCGGTTCCCATTCGGATTCCCAAGAAGGTAGTGGGCCACTCGGCGATTGCTGGGTTCGCTGCATAAAGGCCCAGCGGTGGGGGTTCCCCACCAATTCCTGTGGTACATGCATGTCTTTCAAGCCTTGAGCGAAGACCTCCCATCCTCGAGGATCCGTGTGCGACCTGCGTTTACGCATCAGGTCATTCACTAAATCCGTCATGTGGGTCTCGGGGATCACCTGATTCTGTACCAGTAGTTCGCCTTTATCATTCCAAGTCATGTTAGGATTCTGTTTCATCCGTTGTAATACCAGGCCAGCTTGCTTCTTGAACGAGGCAGGTACACTCTTCAGCACTTCGTCTTCCACCCACTGTGGGGCTGTGGGTGGTACCACTGGTAATGGCGGCTGTTGGAGCGGTGCTGAGGTCGGCGGTGTGTCACGTGGTGGTGGTGGTGGTGGTGGGGTAGAGAGGGTTTTGTATTGGCCCATGAACGTCATGTACCGTTGAAGCGTCTCATTGTACCGTTGTACCTTCTCACTGTCGCTTAACCCCGGTCTTTATGGTCTTCACCGTAGGTGGGACAGGGTAGGGCGATTGGAGGTTTTGAAGGAACCGTGATTCGACGAGGACCATTTTTTTCGTGTGGTTCATTGTCGGCCAAAGAGTCCACCCAATACTGGGCCCAACACGGAAGCGGCCAAAGGTGCTAAGATGGCCCCGAGAAAGCCGCCTTTCTGTAACACCTTTTTCTTTTGTGTTTGAGAGACTCGCTTCTGGACTAGGGTTCGCAGACCTGTCTTATGCTTAGCCAACTTCGCCTTCTGAGCCGGAGTCAGTGGTACGTTGCCTTTTAAGATATTGAGTCCAATCTCACACAGACAGCACACGAGAGCGGGGTCTGCACCGCGTACAATGGTTCGGACCAACTCGGGTGAGGCCGTCTTCAATACACGGAGCGTCGGGGCGTGCTTCCGTACTCGCGCAGACACCATGTACAACTAATGCTAGAACCCACAACCCTACTCTTTTTATCTATCTCAGAGAACAGAGACAAAAATCAACTATGGTGTGGTATTAATTCTTTTATTATCCCCATCATCAAACACACACACCCCAGCTGGGGGAGCCACTGTGGGTGTGTTTACATTATTTTTGCATGTACACGTGGTGAGTCTCTCCGGGAAAGATTCCGGTGCGTAGTCGAAGGTGATCGGGGGTAGCTTGCTTCAGGTGGAAGAGCATATACCCATGCTGAGGGGTTGTCGCATCTTTAAAGGCTTCCAACGCAAACGGTGTGCGGCCGGGATACATCTGTCTCGCCAGGTGCAGCAGTTGAGTGGTATCTCTCGGGTTTTTGAAGACCACCATGTAGTGGGCATTTAAGCTGATGTTCCGATGTTCTTTGTTTTTACTGAACAGATTCTGCACAATGTAGATGATGCTGAGCCGTCGATGATGGTTGCCTTTGGTAAAGAGTTGGGTGACCCACGCATCCGTCTCCGCCATGAGATCATCCAGAACCACCAAGGTGTCCGGTTCCAAATCGGCCAGGTTAGGTAGACCTTCCACGAACGTGATGTGGGGCATTGCTGCATACGCTGCCTGCCGTTCTCCGTAACACCATACGACTCGGGCAATGGGTGGGGTGATCATGCTGTCGGCGTGTTGAAGGAGCTTCCTGACGAAGTGCGTTTTGCCGGAACCCGTCGGTCCTGCGATGACGCAAGTGAAGGGATGCTGCCACCGAGGGTCCATGGTTTGAGCTGTATCCGCTGTCGTGGTAACCCGCTCTTGTAAATTTGGTACGAGTGAACTGGAGTGGTAGGCACAACGTCGGTCGCCGTTGTCTGTTCACTGTGAGGGATGAAATCCGGTGGGTCTTCAGACGTAGTGGGTGTACTTGGTGTAGATGTTGACTGTATACTTGGTGTGGAGCTCGATGTGGCTTGTACACAGGGTGTGGTGGTGACTGGGCTCGATACGAGGTTGTCTGGTGCTATCTGTAGACTGGTTTGACTGGCGGCTGGAGTTCTAGGCTGGTTGAATAGAGTGCTGAGATAGGCTACGTCGTAAAACACACCTCCGTACAACACACTCAGCAGGGTTAGGACTATGGCCGCAAAGCCCACTTGCGCTTTGCGCGTTTTGGGGGACGCTGTGTTCAGAGACGGTTGCACCGTGTTCATGGTCGAACGTGGAATGAAGGATGACGGCTGTGGTGTCTGGTTTTATAGTCGTTTCACCTGGTTGGCCGCGACCCAGTAATTGAAGGAACTGGGCCAGCCTTGCCATTTGACGAAATGAAACAGTTTGCCACGCCGACGTTCGGTTTTCAAAATCTGCTCCACCGTGTAGTAGTCTTGCTGTGTTTTTACGACAGGCTGTAATTCCGTCTCGTAAAACGTCCCTAGCAACGGTTCCCCTTGAAGATCTTCCAGTTCATAGACGCGCTGCTGTCGGGGTAAGCGCCGTTTAATCAGGAAGTGCTCATCGCTCCAGTTGGGCAAGTAACTTTTCTCGAACTTGGCCTTGACTTTACTGATCCGTACAGGGTCCCCGACCTTGTTCATCTCCTTCGGTGCTCGTTGCGATTGTATGAGGTACAAGGCACGCCGGACTTGGGCTTCATTGCGTTGGGTCACGGTAATGGGGGCTCTCTGTGTACTCCGGTGATAGGCTCGATTGTAACCACTCACAAGTTTCGGGAGAACATCGATGTACCGTCTTGTATTCTTATAGGTGAAATATTTATACATGCGGCCTTTGAATGTCCTGTTGAACCTTTCCACCACGGAAGCCTTGGTCTCGTTGTAGGTATGGAAGAAAAACACCTTCTGGGCTTTCAGAAACTGTTGGAACGGTCGGTTGAGGAATTCCGTGCCTTCGTCGGTTTGCAAATACAGGGGTTTGCGCCCGGTCTTGAAGATGTCCTTGAACGCCGCTATGAGATTCGCCCCCGTTTTCGTCCGGATGGGTACCACCCACGCATACTTTGACAGGATATCGATGCACGTCAAGATATACCGATTCCCATCGTTGTGTTTGGCAAAGGCGCTCATATCGACCAAAATTGGGCATCTAATCCTCCTACGATGACCCGGTTCCGTAGAAAATGGCGACGGGCAGCTCGATGTAAGGTATAGGTGTCTTGTTTTAATAACCAATCTCGGACTTGAGCACGTTGTATCCCCTGGGGTTTGGCCGCTCGATAGAGAGCCGTCAAGGCACTATAGGCCGCCGGACTGTCGGGACTGTAGTAGTTATCCAACACCTTCTCCCAGCTCTTCATGGTGACAAATGATGATGAACCGTGGCTCTATCGTTTATTTATAACGGATATATCTTGGGCCGGAGTTTCTTTCTGATTTTCTTCGTTGGCTTCTGCCAGCACATTGTCCATGGTAAATGACCAGTCCAACTCGTCTGATGACCGATCTTCCTCCGTAAGCACTTGATCCACATCTACCACGGCATCTTCCAATGCAGACCATAGACCAGAGTGAAGGGTAAAATGCACTGTACTCTCATCTAGCCGAGCCAATTGAGCAAAGAAGGGACCGCGTCGGATGTACACATCGTGACACAAGTGAATGAGGTCGCCGTCCAGTTCACCAGACAACACCCGTTTGAATTTGGTCCAGCCCTCTCGAGACAGACGAATGTGAGCCGGGCACGGTTGTGTAAGGTCCGCATCACAGATGTTCCCCACCTCCTCCATGATATCGACCGTACCCGCATAAACGTCCAGGAAGACCTCGGGGGTTAAGCTGAGATACGCCCGTATTATATGCTCCGTCATGGTCAGTACGTGAATGGTGCAAGATTTGACTGTCTCTCGTATTTATAGGGAGAACCCCGTGAGATCAAAGGATCAGCTGGTCATGTCACTGGGCTGACTGAGTCTAGCCGGATAATCAATGGCCGCATCGTCTGGTTCATTGCTAGACAGTTGTTCATTGGGTTCAGCCAGCGCGTCCTCAATAGCACGAGCCCACCCCAACTGGTCTGATGACCGCTCGTCCGGTGTAAACAGCTGGTCCACAATAGGCACCACTTTCTCCAAGGCTGTCCACAGGTCAGGGTCTAGGGTGAAGCTTTGCGTAGGATCGTGGTAACGCCCCACACGGGCAAAGAAGGGTCCACGGTGTACGTTGTTGGCGTTCTCGAGGTGGATGAGGTTTCCGCGGAGCTCACCGCTCAACACCCGTTAAAATTTGGTCCAGCCATCACGGTGTAGGGTAACCGTAGTCGATGTGGACTCCGGACCCCACCCACAGACATCCCAGTCTTCCACGAGGGTGACTATCTTCATAGACATGTAGCTATACGGGTGTAGTCCGTGATACGTACTATTCTGATTGGTTATGGGGCTCCTATAGAGATAGTACCTTATCGACAATGGGGACTACGTGTTCCAAAGCCGTCCATAGATCGGGGTCCAGTGTAAAACCACCGTCGTTCAGACAGAGGAGTCGAGCGAAAAAGGGACCGCAGAAAATGTAGACGTCGTCACACAGGTGAATGCTATCATGACGGTCCTTCGTGAAAGTCCGTGATTGTTCGGTAGTGTAATGTTATTTTGTATAGGATTTCATTTAACATGAGATTTCACTAGTCAAAGCTTAAGCATAAATAGGCCAATGAATGCAGCAATGCCCTAAATATTTCCACTGTTATACACCTACATAGAAGTACCCGGATGTACGCGGGGCGGGGCGGGCCGGGCCGGGTGCTACGTCTAAGGGGAACATTGGAACTCTTCTGTGTTCGAAGGTAGTTTTAGTGAAACCCGGAAGTAACGTCGGTGAAATTTTTGGACGTGGGCAGCCCCCAAATCGGGGTCTACACCCCGAGAGCTACAAAATGACACCTCCCAGGACGCATTCGGACCAAGGACGGTCCATCTCGACCCCAAATACCTTCCTGTACTGCCCCAAAATGGCCACTTTACTTACTACAACCAACTGCGCATGCGCAGATTGACGCGACTTTGAGGCTTCACTTTGACACCTTCCACGACCCATTCGGACCCATAGCGGTCCATCTCTACCCCAAACACACACCCACATACCCCCCAAAATGCTTGCTTTCTATACTACGGCCAGACTGCGCATGCGCAGACTATTGAAAACGGACGAACCATTAGCCCAGGCGGATGCTCCTCCTCGAGAGCTTCAAAATAAGACCTCATACGACATCATAGGATCATTAGAGGCTCACCTAGACCCCAAAACGTCCACCCCGTATGGGCCTATACTCCCATAGCCATGCAGTATAGGCCTATGGGCCTACCCAGGCCTCGGTGAACTTTTCCAAAAATTTCACCGTTTCGCTCCGGGACCCTTCCCATCGTGTTCTAAATGACGACACGTGAAAAACAAATCCAAACAGCCCATATCACAATGAACGTGTGTGAATTTCCCAGGTTGAATCTATACCCCCATATAGCCAGTATGGGACTATATGGGCTATATGGTACTTTTCCAAAAATTTCACCGTTGCGCCCCGAGACCCTTCCCATCGTGTTCTAAATGACTAGACGTGAAAAACAAATCCAAGCAACCCATATCACAATGAACGTGTGTGAATTTCCCAGGTTGAACCTATACCCCCATATAGCCAGCCTATAGGCCTATATGGGAATATACCCATACAGGCATTTCCCCGTATATTGTATAATACAGACCCCTATTGTAGGAGTAAAGTCCGTATTCCGCTTTTTATAGTTTCGGGAAAAAATCCTTTACATGCACCCACCCCATTGACTTGATAGGCAGGTCCCAATAAGCCCGGGGACCGATATTAGCCCTTTTGGCTAGGGTTGATAGGTGTTTTCCCTATTTTAGGGGTAAAGTCCGTGTTCCGCTTTTTATAGTTTCGGGAAAAAATCCTAATTTTACATGCACCCACCCTATTGACTTGATAGGCAGGTCCCAATAAGCCCGGGGACCGATATTAGCCCTTTTGGTTAGGGTTGATAGGTGTTTTTCCCTATTTTAGGGGTAAAGTCCGTGTTCCGCTTTTTATACTTTCGGGAAAAAAATCATAATTTTACGTACACCCACCCATGACTGGATGCCCCTTCACGAATGCTTCACTTTGATACCTCACTCGACCCAATCGGACCATGCAGCGTATTTGAAGTCTGGGGACTACTTTTTCTCCGCGGAAGCTTTTTCCAGCGACCGCATCACCACCAGACCGCATCACCGCGGAAGAATACATGCCCAGGGGCCCTTTGCCGGAACTATAGTGACCCAGAGTTACCTCCCCCTAGATTGGAACTCTTCTGTGTTGGAGGTAGTTTTTGGTCTCTTGAGCTGGTGGCGCCCCCTGGTGGATGCAAGAGTTACCTCCCCCGGCACAACCTGACTTTAAATGGACTATATATACTACTCACGTGAGAGCATTTCGCTATTGTGAAGCCAAATCAAGGGTGGAAACGGAAGGGGAGCTCACATGTCCACATTCGTTGTATATGTCCACATTATATCGTTGTCGATCGCATCAAAAGCTCGACACATCTGCATACCTTTAATAGACAACGCAATTCAATACAAGCCTACTTTACAAACATCCTCTCAATTCCATTTTCCAAACATATGTGAGGTGTTTTTATTCTTTCTGGCCGGAATCAGTCGTACACTGTAATACTTAATTGGTGACATGTTTAACGTCTCAAAATGAAACATGATTTTGTCTCAACTTTTGGGACATGTGAGTACGTATATGTTTCATATTGAAACGGCTTAATGTTTCAAATTGAAACACGTGTATACTTCACATGAGTTAATGATGTCTTCGTTAAGAGACATGTCTTCGTTAAGCATGTGTTCGTTTGAAACATGTGGCGTCCTGCATATTGAAACATGTGTTGTGTAAACATGTCTCAATCTGAAACATGTTAGAGCCGACTACATGCATCAAAATGAAACGTCTAAGCCCAAACATGACTTTGTCCCAACTTTTGAGACCTGTCACAGGTGAAACGGATCTGAACATGTCTCAAACTTGGAGGTGTTTCAAAACAGTCTACCTCCCATTACGTGTTTCATGAGACCGCCAGACTAGCCTGTGAAAGATACCGGCACTGAAATGAAAGAAACCTTTATCAAAAATCAACTTGCATCAATTTTTATTCTCTTACTTTCGATGGAAGTCAAACTCAGGTACATGTATGAACCAACAATAACCAAAGACAGAAACATATAAAACAGACTGCTCCTGAGGTTAACTCAAACCTAATCATTATTTCAAGCAGATGCATGTTTGGTGCATCTTAATCCCTGATGTGAACCCATTTACCGAAGAGGTAAAATAGTTCATGTAACAATAATGTGCCCAAGTTCTGATTAACTATATCACTGATTCACACTTAACCAAAATTATAATTTACTCCGCTCAAGTTCATATTGATCCGTTGACAAGACGCTGTCTAACCTGGGATAAAATGTTATCTCATATTATACCCCAGGTCTAATCCAGCACACAGGAAGCATTTCTTTACAGCTGTACTATATTACATAGGCCAACACATATCGAATTGCTGATTGATACTTCCTTTGTTTTTTACCTGACTTGATACTCGCGATTAACTATTTCTGTTCCGGTGCGTTTGAAATTCCTTTCCATTTTGGGGAATGGAATACGGATCGTAGATGATTATCAAAATCACGGATGGTTGGATTCATCACAAAGTGTTGCAACAGTGGTCACATTAAGGGATGAAGTAGGGACAGTGTTGACACCAAACACTATTCAATATTCTCATACGTATGAAAAATAATGTCCCCTCTGTCTCCTTCTGGTTTATATGTGCCACTAAGGCCCAATCCCGTCCAAGGCTGTAATGACATGTAAAGCCATCGTATTGACTGTGTTTAAAAACTCTCCTGATGCGCTACACATTCAAAATACTGGATGTAGCTTTAATCACATAGAGAATACATTTGTTGTTTCTTTCAGTGCTGCTCTCTTTACTCAATCAGTGTTACTTTTATCTGGCAACATTGTTATGTATTTTGTTGGTGTGTCGTAAAATGCTTATATGTTTAACGCGATTACTCATACAACTTTCAGGCATGAGCAGGGGGAGGAGGCATTATGATCCCACCCCTACCAAACCTTCTACCCTATATCCAAAACAAGAAAACAATTAGGAGCTGGCACTAGTGACTTTATAGCGTATTATATTGGGGCAATTTTGACTGACCCTACTTGCATACCCCTCCGTGGGTAAATTCAAAATACCAAGGTACCAGTAGAGTCGCTTTTTCTCCAAAACTTTGGCTGATAAAAGTGTGCAAAACTATTTTTTTCACATTAGGTAATTATTCCCTTATTTACTATAACTATGAGAACGCAGCACAAATAAAAGTAACTTCGGAAAATCTGACCAAAACATCGACCAAAAATGCATATCTAGAATATGACGTAACTGTGAAGTCTTCAAAGCAGCCATCTTTTTTTGCAACCGCATTGGAAGTCAGTGGTAATCGTATCTTTGTTTACAGATTGCTTAAGTTCATTTACGTTGTCGCAATGTATTCCTACATACGGTCAGATCTGTGTGAGAAGACCTGGTATCTAATTCCATGCATCAGACAGCACTGTCCGTTTTGCACCCCGCGTTTCTTGACACATGTCGTCTTTGGGACTCGGTTGTACGTGTTTCAGCGCTGATGCTTCATACAGCTTTTCGGGCCGGTATAGTGAGACGACAACGCTGGTAAAACATGTCACAACCCTCAAATAGCTGCATCGTTATGTCTTTGAGACAAGTTTTTATGGAATAATTGGGCGAAACATGTAGCATTACAAAACATCTAACATGTTACCCATCTCAAAATGAAACGTTAAACATGTTTCCTCTATTAACAGTGTAATCCTTGAGATTAGAACGTATGAAAAATATCTTACATGTGTATGGATATGCAATGTCGCGATATTCCGAGAACATTCCATGCCGTATAATACGAGAGATCCTGAAGGATCTTGGCGCCCACCATTGTCCGATAATTGTAAGCTAATGACAAGAGGACCTTTTGTCCATTGTTACTAAGAACAAACGATTGATTTGTAATTTTGTTTACAGAATTTCGAATCTGAGCGAAAAAGACCGAAAAGGGGACACTGAAAAACACCAAGATATCATCTTGGTTTAAAGAGTTTCAAGATTTCTAGAAACTGTACTTATGTCGGTTGTTATAGTACAAGAGAAAAGAGCAAAGTGAATGTCAGGTGGATCTTTCGTCTTCGTTTTGTATTATTTTTTTTTGCACGTGTCATCATTGGGCATTGGAAGCGAAGACAAATCTCTTTGACCCCTTTGGCATGAGCTATGAAACGTACTTAAGATTTTATAATTAGGAACGAATGCTAATTCTGTTCTGTTTACTGGGCTAGTTTGAGATATCTCTTTTAAGATACCATGCTCAAAAATAGATGGTAAAATACTTAATACTGAATGGATCCGCGCAGTAATGTTTAACTTCGAAAGTGTCTGAAAAATGATTATCTCCCTTGGATCGAAACCCGCAGTAGTCTACAGCTGTCGAGTTGCAACGTGTCACAAGAGTGACGTCCCTTCATATAGCCGACCCGTCGGCAGACGACACAGTGTGACAATTCACTGGACTAAAGAAAACTGATTTAAAATTGGAAGAAATGCATTTTAATTCCGAATTATTTGAACTCCTTGATATGGAAGGTGAAGGTACTCTCTATTCTCTATAATCACTATATAGATTATGTCCCACCGTTTGATCCGCCGACTCGTGTGATGCAACGTCACAACTCGGGAATACCGTATTAATTTGAAGCGTAACTTGGATTTTCGAATCGGACCAAAAAAAGGTATCTTGCACAACTAGGCCCCATGTGGGACCTGTGTATCAAATTTCAGAAAGATCCATGAAGTAGTTCCTGAGAATTCACGATAACATTGTTTCGAGAGGAAATTCAAGATGGCCACCTGGCGGCCATATTGGATTTTCTTATCGGACCGCAAAAGGTATTTTGCACAACTAGACCCCAAGGGGAACCTGCAGTACGTCCTGAAAAATCACGATAACAACGTTGTATGGGGAGATCCAAGTTGGCCGCCTGGTGGCCATATTGGATTTTCAAATCGGGCCAGAAAAGTTATCTTGCACAGCTAGACCACAAGGGGAACCACTGTACCAAATTTGACAAAGATCCACGCAGTAGATCCTGAGAAATCGCAGTAACAATGTTTCATGGGGAAATCCAAGATGGCCGCCTGATGGACATATTGGATTTTGGAATCGCACAAGAAAAGGTATCTTGCACAACTGGACCACAAGGGGAATCTGTGTACGAAACTTGACAAAGATCCACGCAGCACTTCCTGAGAAATCATGATAAATTTTCATGGGCCAATCTAAGATGGCCGTCTGGTGGCCATATTGGATTTTCGATTCGGACCGAAAAGGGTATCTTGCACAACTAGACCCCAAGGGGAACCTGTGTACCAAATTTGAGAAAGATCCATGCAGTAGTTCATGAGAAATCGCGATAAAGTTTCATGGGGAAATCCAAGATGGCCGCCTGGTGGCCATATTGGATTTTCGAATCGGATCAGAAAAGGTATCTTGCACAACTAGACCCCAAGGGGAACCTGTGTACCAAATTTGAGAAAGTTCCATGCAGAAGTTCCTGAGAACTCGCGATAACAAAGTTTCATGGGGAAATCCAAGATGGCCGCCTTGTGGCCATATTGTATTTTCGAATCGGACCAGAAAAAGTATCTTGCACAACTAGGCGCCAAGGTGAACCTGTGTACAAAATTTGAGAAAGATCCATGCCGTACTTCCTGAGAAATGACGATAACAATGTTTCATGGGGAAATCCAAGATGGCTGCCTTGTGGACTTATTGGATTTTCGATTCGGACTGACGAAGGTATCATGCACATCTAGATCCTAAGGGTAACCTCTGTACCAAATTAGAGGAAGATCCATGCAGTAGTTCCTGAGAAATCGCGATAACAAGGTTTCATGGGGAAATCCAAGATGGCTGCCTGGTGGCCAGATTGGTTTTTCGAATCGGACCAGAAAAGGTATCCTGCACAACCAGACCCCAAGGGGAACCTGTGTACCAAATTTGAGAAAGATCCACGCAGTAGATCCTGAGAAATCGCAATAACAATGTTTGATGGGGAAATCCAAGATGGCCGCCTGATGGACATATTGGATTTTGGAATCGCACAAGAAAAGGTATCTTGCACATCTGGACCACAAGGGGAACCTGTGTACGAAACTTGACAAAGATGCACGCAGCACTTCCTGAGAAATCATGATAAATTTTCATGGGGAAATCTAAGATGGCCGTCTGGTGGCCATATTGGATTTTCGAATCGGACCAGAAAAGGTATCCTGCACAACTAGACCCCAGACCCCAGACCTGTGTACCAAATTTGAGAAAGATCCATGCAGTAGTTCCTGAGAAATCCCGATAACAAGGTTTCATGGGGAAATCCAAGATGGCTGCCTGCCTAGTGGCCATATTGGATTTTCGAATCGGACCAGAAAAGGTATCTTGCACAACTAGACCCAAAGGGAAACCTGTGTACCAACCTTGAGGAAGATCCATGCAGTAGTTCCTGAGAAATCGCGATAACAAGGTTTCATGGGGAAATCCAAGATGGCTACCTGGTGGCCATATTGGATTTTCGAATCGGACCAGAAAAGGTATCGTGCACAACTAGACCTCAAGGGGAACCTGTGTACAAATTTGAGAAAGATCCATGAAGTAGTTCCTGAGAAATCACGTTAAGATGTCATGGGGAAATCCAAGATGGCTGCCTTGTGGACTTATTGGATTTTCGATTCGGACTGAAGAAGGTATCTTGCACAACTAGACCCTAAGGGTAACCTGTGTACCAAATTAGAGGAAGATCCATGCAGTAGTTCCTGAGAAATCGCGATAACAAGGTTTCATGGGGAAATCCAAGATGGCTGCCTGGTGGCCAAATTGGATTTTCGAATCGGACCAGAAAAGGTATCCTGCACAACTAGACCCCAAGGGGAACCTGTGCACCAAATTTGAGGAAGATCCATGCAGTAGTTCCTGAGAAATCCCGATAACAAGGTTTCATGGGGAAATCCAAGATGGCTGCCTGGTGGCCATATTGGATTTTCGAATTGGACCAGAAAAGGTATCCTGCACAACTAGACCACAAGGGGAACCTGTGTACCAAATTTGAGAAAGATCCATGCAGTAGGTCCTGAGAAATCGCGATAACAAGGTTTCATGGGGAAATCCAAGATGGCTGCCTGGTGGCCATATTGGATTTTCGAATTGGACCAGGAAAGATATCCTGCACAACTAGACCACAAGGGGAACCTGTGTACCAAATTCGAGGAAGATCCATGCAGTAGTTCCTGAGAAATCGCGATAACAAGGGTTCATGGGGAAATCCAAGATGGCTGCCTTGTAGCCATATTGGATTGTCGATTCGGACTGAAGAAGGTATCTTGCACAACTAGACGCTAAGTGTAACCTGTGTACCAAATTTGAGGAAGATCCATGAAGTAGTCCCTGAGAAATCGCGATAACAAGGTTTCATGGAGAAATCCAAGATGGCTACCTGGTGGCCATATTGGATTTTCGAATCGGACCAGAAAAGGTATCGTGCACAACTAGAGCACAAGGGGAACCTGTGTATCAAATTTGAGAAAGATCCATGCAGTAGTTCCTGAGAAATCGTGATAACAAGTTTTCATGGGGAAATCCAAGATGGCTGCCTGTTGGCCATATTGGATATTCGAATCGGACCAGAAAAGGTATCTTGCACAACTAGACCCCAAGGGGAACCTGTGTACCAAATTTGAGAAAGATCCATGCAATAGTTCCTGAGAAATCGCGATAACAAGGTTTCATGGGAAAATCCAAGATGGCTGCCTGGTGGCCATATTGGATTTTCGAATTGGACCAGAAAAGGTATCTTGCACAACCAGACCCCAAGGGGAACCTGTGTACCAAATTTGAGGAAGATCCACGCAGTAGTTCCTGAGAAATTGCGATAACAAGGTTTCATGGGGAAATCGAAGATGGCTGCCTGGTGGCCATATGGGATTTCCGAATCGGACCAGAAAATGTACCTTGCACAACTAGACCCCAAGGGGAACCTGTGTACCAACTTTGAGAAAGATCCATGAAGTAGTTCCTGAGAAATCGCGATAACAAGGTTTCATGGGGAAATCGAAGATGGCTGCCTGGTGGCCATATTGGATTTTCGAATCGGACCAGAAAAGGTATCTTGCACAACTAGACCCTAAGGGGAACCTGTGTACCAAATTTGAGAAAGATCCATGCAGTAGTTCCTGAGAAATCGCGATAACAAGAATTGTTTACGGACGGACTGACGGACGACGGACGACTGACGGACGACGGACCACGGACGAAAAGCGATTTGAACAGCCCACCATCTGGTGATGGTGGGCTAAAAATTCGATATGGCTGCTCTGATGAGGTCACAGTGATGTCATTTTCCCATCTTGTTTTCGATTTTCTTTTATCTGATTTTCTTCGCAAAACCTACATGATAATTTAGTAAATAATAATCTGGTGTGAAATAAAGTAGTTTTCCCACTCTTATCCCCAGAAAAGAAAAGAATTTGAAGCAGAACGACGAAAGTATCATATTTCTGGTACCCACATGACCATTTCGAATTGCCCCATGATCTTTAGTTGAGGGGTTATGCAAATAATTTCAAAATGACCTCAACTTAATAAGCTACGAAGTCACGGTGTGTCAGCTCCTATTGAAGGATTTGCATCTTTTCATTTTCGTTAAAATATGGATAGAGTCGGTGAACTCCAAGATTTTATCCAGGCTCGTTGGATAACACTTGCCTATATTATTGAGTGATAAGTACTTGCATGTTCCACCTGTTATTTATTCCCTTTAACAACGAAAGTACTGATAGTACTGATGTCGGGTTTCCGTTGATCCATAAACTTAAAAAGTATGTATACCAAGATCTGACATCTTCTGCTTTGCTATAAAACTTGTAATTGGTTGTAAAACTTGTTATGCAATTATGTAAAAATTTATAGATCACTGGCAGAAGGAGCCTGTAATTACATTCAGTCAGTGTAATAAAATATATTGCAGAGGCTGCATATCGGATAAGAGTCTGGCCAACTTTGCTTGTTGAATCTGGCAATTTATTAAATGCATGCCAATAGTCTGTCTATGCTGATCAAGAACAACTCTTTGAGGAGTATGTATTCACATATTTGAAGGCCAAATTTCAAGATTTTAAATCTGGCATCTACATTATGCCTGATACCAAGTAAGATAAAGCACGATAATCAACTCCAAAATATTCAACTTCCAAGATTTCACAGCTCAAGACAAATGTAAATATGATAACAAAAATCTCAATTCAAATAGAGAAAACATCAACAAAATGTGTTGGTCTACGTGCAGCTTCCAAATAATTTATTCAAAAAGGGCATGCGCCTTCGAATCAAAAGAAATGATCAGATGACACCTAGGGGAATCTAGGAAAGAAGGATCTGTTTATTCTTCTCCAATCACAATAGCTCAGTCATCAGCAATACAAAAAATTATAAAACATAGGAGAAAATCTCGCAGAAAGATTCGTAAAAATTATCCGATAAATTACAACAACAACAGCTCGTGTTGCTATAGTTCCCCGTGGACTGTAATTTTATAGACTTAATATAATCGGCAGAGTCGGTACACACGTTATGAGTTCATAATTTGTGATAAGTGTATGCAATAAAGAATTCAATCTCAGTAAACTCAGATATAATATCACGGAATATTATATCTGAATTCAGCTCTATATAAATCCCGTGCTAATTTAAAACTACTGTTGTTAGCCAATCAGGTGGATAGCTTGTTGAAACAATTTCAAAATCGCGCCCACAGTAATTACAAACGGTAGCTCGTGGTCTAATATATAAACATTATCCTGAAACAGTATCCATATATGGCATCATCTCCAGACAGGATGCGTGAAAAACCATAAAGATCAAAGAGATTACTCCCGCCGAAAAGTCTGGCTTTGTTAGGGGTAGAAAATATCAAAAGATTGTGCCGTACGAAGATGTTAATCTCCGTGAAGTAAACGTCAATCATTGTCAGAGAGAAGGGGTGGAAATGGTCGTGATTGGCTTATTATGGGATCTCGTAGAATATCGGCGAACATTTCGCACGAAGTTTTCAAAGCGTTACGTCTAGGTGGTATTCCCCTGATTTACTATCTTGGTTTACCTGGATAGTAAAGAATCGTGAATAACGTGTCCAAAATTCAGTAGTCAGTTTGCTGTTCTCCAAATTCTTTCATACTTGGAAAATATGGCGGCATCTCGATGAAATCTAGACCTTGTTTGCGGGTCACACATTGGCATCAAGAACTCGCTGACCGTTTGCTCGCTGACCGTTTGGACGAGTATTGGACGACTTTGGGAATAGGGTACTATCACTGTCACTGTTCAAATACCTGATCGATGTTGAGATAAATGTAGATTTCATTATGCAACATCGAATCACTGAGGCAGTGTGCAGAGGTCAGGGAAAGGTCACGCAAGTGTAGTGCACACGTCAAAATCGACAGACTGCTGGCAGAGTACGGGTTGACGAGTCAACCCGACAAAAATAGTACCTAAACCGATGTTAAACATATCCGATTGAAGATGGGCTTAGAGGAACATCGACTTGCTCGATGCAAGTTAATACCATAAAACTTAATCTTTTAAACAACTTCAGGGAATATAACAATATTTTAAGAACACATACGGGGATAGAATCCTATTATATCACGAGAGATCCTGAAGGATCTTGGCGCCCACCATTGTCCGATAATTGTAAGCTAATGACAAGAGGATCTTTTTGTCCATTGTTACTAGAACAAACGATTGATTTGTAACTTTGTTTACAGAATTTCGAATCTGCGCAAAAAAGATCGAAAAAGGGACACTGGAAAACACCAATATATAATATTTCTAAGTTTCAAGATTTCTAGAAACTGTACTTATGTCGGTTGTTATAGTACAAGAGAAATGAGCAATTTAGTCTGAACATGTACGGAGGATCCTTCGTCTTCATTTTGTAGTATTTTTATTTTTATTTTTTTTTGCACGTGTCGTCATTGGGTACTGGAAGCGAAGACAAATCTCTTTGACATTTTGGCATACTTAAGATTTTATAATTAAGAACGAATGCTAATTCTGTTCTGTTTACTGGGCTAGTTTGAGATATCTCTTTTAAGATACCATGCTCGAAAATAGTAAGATGGTACAATAATACTGAAGGGATCCGGTCCGCGCAGTAATGAAACATCGAAAGTGTCTGAATCCTGATTATCTCCCTTGGATCGTAACATGCAGTAGTCTGCAGTTGTCGAGTTGTGACATTGTGTCACAAGAGTGACGTCCCTTCATGTAGCTGACCCGCCGGCAGACGAAAGGGTGGGGCAGTTTACTTGCAACATGCATGGACTAAAGAAAACTGATTTAAAATTTGAAGAAATACATTTTAATTCCAAATTATTTGAACTCTTTGATATGGAAGGTGAAGGTATGGATATTCTCTATAGTCAATATATAGAATATGCCCCACCGTTTGATCCGCCGACTCTTGTGATGCAACGTCACAAATCGGGAATAACGTATTAATTTGAAGCGTAACTTGGATTTTTCGAATCGGACCAAAAAAGGTATCTTGCACAACTAGGCCCCATGTGGGACCCGTGTACAAACTTTCAGAAAGATCCATGAAATATTTCCTGAGAATTGATTGAATGAATGAATGAATGAATGAATTTTTATTCACCAATAATAACAGTGTGTAATACATCAAGAGTCAATAAAATTTGTGTTGCCGGGAATAAAACCCCAGAGGGCTTGTTCTATCCCAAATAAGCGGTAAGCGGGCGATGTTCAGATACAAAAAGCTGAATAGAGGTGCTCGAAAAAATGCTTAAAAGTATATAAATGTATATTAGTTTTTTTACATTTTCCTTTTAGCCTTGAATGAAAATAAACAAAGATTAAATAGCGTTAATTTTGAGCCAGATGTTCTTTGATTTTGGATTTAAACAATGATGTTGATGTGATGGATTTAATTGTAGAAGGTAGCTTGTTCCACTCACGAGGTCCTGTAGTTTTTGTGGTATAAAAGGACAGGTTAGAGTGATAAAATGACCTATACAGGTTAAGCTGTTGTCCCCTTGTTCCATAGGTATGAATATCCGATTGTCTGGTGAAATAGTTCTGGAAAGTTGATGGTAGCAGTTCAGGGTGATGAATAAATTTGTGGACCAACAAAAGACAAGCGAATAAATTTAGCTTAGATAACTGTAAAATTTTGAGATCAATGAAAAGAGGTAAAGTGTGGGCTAGCCTCCCGGACAGGGTTATCACCCTCAGAGCACGTTTTTGTAGTAGGATTAACTGATTTAGGTGTGTGGTATATGTATTTCCCCAAAGAATATTGCAATAGGACAAATATGGAAATATCATTGAATAGTATAGGATGTAAAGAGTTTTCTTATTTACAATGTTTTTTATATAATTGATGAGTCCGATGTTACGTGACACTTTATTGCTGATATAACTAATGCGGGATTTCCAATTTAAGTTATCGTTAAAGATGATACCAAGGAACTTAAAACTTGGGACACGTTCGATTTTGGTACCGGCGATGAATAGTTGAGTGGTGTCTATTGGAATCCTTTGAGAATTAGGCCTAATAAGCATATATTTGGTTTTCTTAATATTTAAAGATAAACGGTTACAGCAGAACCAATTGTGAAGTTTATCTAATTCCCGAGACATAGTATTGATGACATCATTCAGGCTTTCAGCGGAGTACACAGTACTTGTGTCATCAGCGAAAAGAATAATCTTTAAAACATCCGTTGCATTGTTTATGTCGTTTATATAAATAAGGAATAATATTGGTCCAAGAATCGACCCTTGAGGGACACCGCAGTTAATGTGCAAAGTGGGTGATTGTGAACCGTTGAAAACAACAGATTGCGATCTAGCAGTTAAATAGCTTCTAAACCATTTGTTTGACATACCCCGAAACCCATAGTGTTCTAGTTTTGATAAGAGGATATTGTGATTAACAGTATCAAACGCTTTCGAGAGGTCTAAGAATGAAACTACGCTGTAATTCTTCGATTCTTTTGCAGATATAAGTATATCGTATAAAGAACACGCAGCCATCGAAGTAGAGTGATTGGCTCTGAAGCCATACTGGTCATTAGATATAATATCGTTTGATTCCAGGAAATCTAATACCATTGTGGCAGCGAGCTTCTCCAGAATTTTGCTAAAACATGGTAGAATGGATATAGGTCTATAATTTGAAAGACTAGTAGGATCATCCGATTTAAATATCGGCATAACCTTTGCTGTTTTGAAAACATCAGGGACAACTCCTGACGTAAAAGAAAGATTCATAATGGAGGAGAGTGGGGCAGAGATATATTCGGAAACATGTTTTACAAGCGACATTCGTATGTCATCTAGACCTGGTGCGGCTGATTTCTGATTCATAATTGTTTGTTTGACAATTTCAGGGGTTATCTTTACAAATTTAAAATCGTTGGTAATTGGAGTTCCAAGGTAATCGGAGAAGTCGGAGTTAGTGTTTGCAATTTCTGTGTCTAAGGTTGAAGCGATTGTACTAAAATATTCGTTGAATTTGGTTGCAATTGTTATGTTTTCCGATATTTCGTTGCCATCGACATTAAAAGAATTAGTCACGTTAGTCGATTTATTTGTGTTCATCAACTGTTTTAAAACCTTCCAAGTGCCTTTTACATGCTGGTTACTTTCATTAAATTTACGTTCAAAGTACAGTTTTTTTGATAGACGGATGGCATGGTTCAATTTATTTCTATATTCCCGGAATTGCTTGTGGATATTTTGGGTTTGGGTGGTTAGATACAGTCGATAAAGTCGGTTTTTCTCATATATAGAGGTTAGGATTCCGTAAGTGATCCATGGTATGATGATTTTCCTTTTTGAAGGTTTGAAAGTTGTTAAAGGTAAACAGTCATTATAAATGGAAGTAAATTTTGTCAGGAAAATTTCCAGGGCAGCGTTAGGGTCATTATTATCATCCTGATTCACGATAACAATGTTTCAAGGGGAAATCCAAGATGGGCGCCTGGTGGCCATATTGGATTTTCGAATCAGACCGAAAAAGGTATTTTGCACAACTAGACCCCAAGGGGAACCTATGTACCAAATTTGAGAAAGATACCTGCAGTACTTCCTGAGAAATCACGATAACACAGTTGCATGGGAAAATCCAATATGGTCGCCTGGTGGCCATACTGGGTTTTCGAATCGGACCAGAAAAGGTATCTTGCACAACCATGGGGAACCTGTGTACCAAATTTGAGAAAGATCCATGCAGTAGTTCCTGAGAAATCGCAATTAACAGCTTCATGGGGGAACACCAAGATGGCCGCCTCATGGACATATTGGATTTTGGAATCGGATCAGAAAAGGTATCTTGCACAACTGGACCACAAGGGGAACCTATGTACCAAATTTGAGAAAGATCCCTGCAGTACTTCCTGAGAAATCACGATAACACAGTTGCATGGGAAAATCCAATATGGTCGCCTGGTGGCCATATTCGATTTTCGAGTCGGACCAGAAACGGTATCCTGCACAACTAGACCCGAAGGGGAACCTGTGTACCAAATTTGAGAAAGATCCATGCAGTACTTCCTGAGAAATGACGATAACAATGTTCCATTGGGAAATCCGAGATGGATGAGTGGTGGCCATATTGGATTTTCGAATCGGACCGGAAAAGGTATCTTGCACAACTAGACCCCAAGGGGAACCTGTGTACCAAATTTGAGAAAGATCCATGCAGTAGTTCCTGAGTGATCGCGATAACAAGGTTTCATGGAGAAATCCAAGACGGCTGCCTGGTGGCCATATTGGATTTTCAAATCGGACTGGAAGAGGTATCTTGCACAACTAGAACCCAAGGTGAACCTGTGCACCAAATTTGAGAAAGATCCATGCAGTACGTCCTGAGCAATCGCGATAACAAGATTTCATGGGGAAATCCAAGATATCTGCCTGGTGGCCATATTGGATTTTCGAATCGGACCGCAAAAGGTATCATGCACAACTAGACCACAAGGGGAACCAGTGTACCAAATTTGAGAAAGATCCATGCAGTAGTTCCTGAGAAATCACGATAACAAGGTTTCATGGGGAAATCCAAGATGGCTGCCTGGTGGCCATATTGGATTTTCGAATCGGACCGGAAAAAGTATCTTGCACAAGTAGACCCCAAGGGGAACCTGTGTACCAAATTTGAGAAACATCCATGCAGCAGTTCCTGAGAAATCGCGATAACAAGGTTTCATGGCGAAATCCAAGATGGTCACCTTGTGGCCATAATGGATTTTCAATTCGGACCGAAAAAGTTATCTTATCTTGCACAACTAGACCCTAAGGAAAACCTGTGTACCAGATTTGAGAAAGATCCATGCAGTACTTACTGAGAAATGACGATAACAATGTTTCATGGGTAAATCCAAGATGGCTGCCTGGTGGCCATATTCGATTTTCGAATCGGACCAGAAACGGTATTTTGCACAACTAGACCCGAAGGGGAACCTGTGTACCAAATTTGAGAAAGTTCCATGCAGTGGTTCCTGAGAAATCGCGATAACAAGGTTTCATGAGGAAATCCAAGATGGCTGCCTGGTGGCCATATTGGATTTTCGAATCGAAACGGAAAGGTATCTTGCGCAACTAGACCCCAGGGTGAACCTGTGTACCAAATTTGAGAAAGATCCATGCAGTACTTCCTGAGAAATCGCGATAACAAGGTTTCATGGGAAAATCCAAGATGGCTGCTTGGTGGCCATATTGGATTTTCGAATCGGACCGGAAAAGGTATGTTGCACAACTAGACCCCAAGGGGAACCTGTGTACCAAATTTGAGAAAGATCCATAATGTAGTTCCTGAGAAATCACGATAACGAGGTTTCATGGGAAAATCAAAGATGGTTGCCTGGTGGCCATATTGGATTTTCGAGTCGGACCAGAAAAGGTATTTTGCACAACTAGACCCGAAGGGGAACCTGTGTACCAAACTTGAGGAAGATCCATGAAGTAGTTCCCAAGAAATCGCGATAACAAGGTTTCATGGAGAAATCCAAGATGGCTGGATGGTGGCCATATTGGATTTTTGAATCGGACCGGAAAAGGTATCTTGCACAACTAGACCCCAAGGGGAACCTGTGTACCAAATTTGAGAAAGATCCATGCAGCAGTTCCTGAGAAATCGCGATAACAAGGTTTCATGGGGAAATCCAAGATGGCTGCCTGGTGGCCATATCGGATTTTCGAATCGGACCAAAAAAGGTATCTTGCACAACTAGACCCCAAGGGGAACCTGTGTACCAAATTTGAGAAAGATCCATGCAGCAGTTCCTGAGAAATCGCGATAAGGTTTCATGGAGAAATCCAAGATGGCTGCCTTGTGGCCATATTGGATTTTCGAATCGGACCGGAAAAGGTATCTTGCACAACTAGACCCCAAGGGGAACCTGTGTACCAAATTTGAGAAACATCCATGCAGTAGTTCCTGAGAAATCGCGATAACAAGGTTTCATGGCGAAATCCAAGATGGTCACCTTGTGGCCATAATGGATTTTCAATTCGGACCGAAAAAGTTATCTTATCTTGCACAACTAGACCCTAAGGAAAACCTGTGTACCAAATTTGAGAAAGATCCATAATGTAGTTCGTGAGAAATCACGATAACGAGGTTTCATGGGAAAATCAAAGATGGCTGCCTGGTGGCCATATTGGATTTTTAAGTCGGACCAGAAAAGGTATCTTGCACAACTAGACCCGAAGGGGAACCTGTGTACCAAACTTGAGGAAGATCCATGAAGTACTTCCTGAGAAATGACGATAACAATGTTTCATTGGGAAATCCAAGATGGCTGCCTGGTGGCCATATTGGATTTTCGAATCGAAACGGAAAAGGTATCTTGCGCAACTAGACCCCAAAGTGAACCTGTGTACCAAATTTGAGAAAGATCCATGCAGTAGTTCCTGAGAAATCGCGATAACAAGATTTCATGGGGAAATCCAAGATGGCTGCCTGGTGGCCATATTGGATTTTCGAATCGGATCAGGAAAGGTATATTGCACAACTAGAGCCCAAGGTGAACCTGTGTACCAAATTTGAGAAAGATCCATGCAGTACTTCCTGAGAAATCGCGATAACAAGATTTCATGGGGAAATCCAAGATGGCTGCCTGGTGGCCATATTGGATTTTCGAATCGGACCGGAAAAGGTATCATGCACAATTAGAGCACAATCGAAACATGTGTACCAAATTTGAGAAAGATCCATGAAGTAGTTCCTGAGAAATCACGATAACCAGGTTTCATGTGGAAATCGAAGATGGCTGCCTGGTGGCCATATTGGATTTTCGAGTCGGACCAGAAAAGGTATTTTGCACAACTAGACCCGAAGGGGAACCTGTGTACCAAACTTGAGGAAGATCCATGAAGTAGTTCCCAAGAAATCGCGATAACAAGGTTTCATGGAGAAATCCAAGATGGCTGGATGGTGGCCATATTGGATTTTTGAATCGGACCGGAAAAGGTATCTTGCACAACTAGACCCCAAGGGGAACCTGTGTACCAAATTTGAGAAAGATCCATGCCGTAGTTCCTGAGAAATCGCGATAACAAGATTTCATGGGGAAATCCAAGATGGCTGCCTGGTGGCCATATTGGATTTGCGAATCGGATCAGGAAAAGTATCTTGCACAACTAGAACCCAAGGAGAACCTGTGTACCAAATTTGAGAAAGATCCATGCAGTACTTCCTGAGAAATCGCGATAACAAGATTTCATGGGGAAATCCAAGATGGCTGCCTGGTGGCCATATTGGATTTCGAATCGGACCGGAAAAGGTATCTTGCACAACTAGACCCCAAGGGGAACCTGTGTACCAAATTTGAGAAACATCCATGCAGTAGTTCCTGAGAAATCGCGATAACAAGGTTTCATGGCGAAATCCAAGATGGTCACCTTGTGGCCATAATGGATTTCAATTCGGACCGAAAAAGTTATCTTATCTTGCACAACTAGACCCTAAGGAAAACCTGTGTACCAAATTTGAGAAAGATCCATAATGTAGTTCGTGAGAAATCACGATAACGAGGTTTCATGGGAAAATCAAAGATGGCTGCCTGGTGGCCATATTGGATTTTTAAGTCGGACCAGAAAAGGTATCTTGCACAACTAGACCCGAAGGGGAACCTGTGTACCAAACTTGAGGAAGATCCATGAAGTACTTCCTGAGAAATGACGATAACAATGTTTCATTGGGAAATCCAAGATGGCTGCCTGGTGGCCATATTGGATTTTCGAATCGAAACGGAAAAGGTATCTTGCGCAACTAGACCCCAAAGTGAACCTGTGTACCAAATTTGAGAAAGATCCATGCAGTAGTTCCTGAGAAATCGCGATAACAAGATTTCATGGGGAAATCCAAGATGGCTGCCTGGTGGCCATATTGGATTTTCGAATCGGATCAGGAAAGGTATATTGCACAACTAGAGCCCAAGGTGAACCTGTGTACCAAATTTGAGAAAGATCCATGCAGTACTTCCTGAGAAATCGCGATAACAAGATTTCATGGGGAAATCCAAGATGGCTGCCTGGTGGCCATATTGGATTTTCGAATCGGACCGGAAAAGGTATCATGCACAATTAGAGCACAATCGAATCATGTGTACCAAATTTGAGAAAGATCCATGAAGTAGTTCCTGAGAAATCACGATAACCAGGTTTCATGTGGAAATCCAAGATGGCTGCCTGGTGGCCATATTGGATTTTCGAATCGGATCAGAAAAGGTATCTTGCACAACTGGACCCCAAGTTGAACCTGTGTACCAAATTTGAGAAAGATCCATGCAGTAGTTCCCGAGAAATCGCGATAACAAGGTTTCATGGGGAAATCTAAGATGGCTGCCTGGTGGCCATATTGGATTATCAAATCGGACCGGAAAAGGTATCTTGCACAACTAGACCCCAAGGAGAATCTGTGTACCAAATTTGAGAAAGATCCACGCAGTAGTTCCTGAGAAATCGCGATAACAAGGTTTCATTGGGAAATCGAAGATGGCTGCCTGGTGGCCATATTGGATTTTCGAATCGGATCAGAAAAGGTATCTTGCACAATTAGACCCCAAGGGGAACCTGTGTACCAAATTTGAGAAAGATACACGCAGTACTTCCGGAGAAATCGCGATAACAAGGTTTCATGGGGAAATCCAAGATGGCTGCCTGGTGGCCATATTGGATTTCGAATCGGACCGGAAAAGATATCTTGCACAACTAGACCCCAGGGGAAACGTGTGTACGAAATTTGAGAAAGATCCACGCAATAGTTCCTGAGAAATCGCGATAACAAGAATTGTTTACGGACGGACGGACGTACCCACATTTGATACCTTAAGTGGTTACAATTGTGCAACAGACGGACAGACGCCTGGACTGACTGACGGACGGACGACGGACCACTGACAAAAAGTGATTTAAACAGCCATCTGGTGATGGTGGGCTAAAAAATATGAAGAAGCAAACAGTATGCCATGAACTTGATCTATCTCTGCCGATACACATTGTGTCTAGTCACCAAGCTATTGCCACAGTGCCGAGTTACTAGTTGCTACAAATATCAACCTAGCTATAATGTGTTTGTCGAATTTTATCATCTGGGGAAAGCATTACAAATAGAGTCATAGAGAATACATATGACATACTTGTTGATTATATTATTGTTTCTAATTCAAACTTACCGTATGAGAGATACTGGTATTGTCTCTGACAACCTTCTTCAATGATTTTCCCCCCGACGCTTATATACTCCACTATAGCCTGTCTACAACACACAGTGCAATTTTGCTAATATTATGGTAGTCTTATTCCATGCGCGGTGAGAGCATTTCACTACTGTGGAGCCAAATCGGGAATGGGAACGGGAGGGGATGCCCGCGTCCCGTGAGCTTACATGTCCACATTCGTCGTATATGTCAACATTATATCGTTGTCGATCCCATCAAAAGCTTGACACATCTGCATACCTTTTATAGACAACGCAATTCAATTCAAGGCCACTTCACAAAAATCCTCGGCATCGTAGTTCCAAACACATGTGAGGTCTAAGCGCTTTTTATTCATTCTGGCCGGAATCTGTCGTAAACCTTGAGATTAAAATGTATAAAAAGATCTTACATGTGTATGGATATGCAATGTCGCGATATTTCGAGAACACTCCATGCCGATATACTTACGAAAAAGCTGAAACCCAATATCGGGGATTTCGCCTCTCCGCCCAGTAACTATTTTCCTTACCACACTATACCCTTGGGTCAAGCTCCAACAGAAAATATAATAAAATCCAATATGGCTGCTCTGATGAGGTCACAGTGATGTCATTTCTCCATTTTGTTTTCGATTTTTTTTTATCTGATTTTCTTCGGAAAACCTACATAATAATTTAGTAGATAATAATCTGGTGTGAAATAAAATAGTTTCCCCACTCTTATCCCCAGAAAAGAAAAGAAAAAAATTGAAGAAGAACGACGAAAACATCATTTTTCTGGTACCCAGATGACAATTTCGAATTGACCCATGATCTTCTAGTTGAGGGGTTATGCAAATAGGCTCAATATTTTCTCAATTTGATACGCTATACGAAGTCACGGTGTGTCAGCTCCTATTTTTTGTCGTTCCGCAAATATGGTACTCTCTTAAAAAAAACTTGAGAGAACTGTTCCACTCAAGTTTGATTGAAATGTACCTGTTTAATCAAACTTGAGTTACTTTTCACTCAACTTGAGTTAAAACCACTCAAACTCACTCAACTTGAGTGGGATCAATTTCCATTCTTATGCTTGAGTGAATGCCACTCAAGTTGAGTGCATTTAACTCAAGTTGAGTGAAAAGTAATTCAAGTTGAGTGAAAAGTAACTCAAGCTGAATGAAAATCTCACTCAATTATTGAGTGGGATCAATTCCACTCTTACTGGAGTGAAATTTCACTTAACTTTTTTTTATAGTGTACAAAGTTTTGTTCAACCCTCCCAGACCTGGTAGATTTCTGTCTTTCTGATTGTATAGCCCGGGAAATAAATGTCGGGAAAAGGACGGATTGAACCCAATTCTATCGCGCATTCGGTCCGTCGGATGACAATAACCTGCTATTTTTTTTGTTTCCCTAGATATCATATCTTGTTAATTATTTATTTGATTTGCGTTTACTCATAGCCGTAAGTTTCAGCGCTTTTGGTTTCCAACTCTCATTTATGTGATACGTAAGAGCGACCTTCTTCCCTCTCCCCAACAAGTATAATGGCGGCCTACGCATGTTGATGGAGTTTATTTTATAATTTGGTCAAACATCTACATTCAGGTAATGTTTATGAATTGATTCACCCTCAGATGTATGGTTCTATTCTCTTGGTCACGAAGCATCAATACTGATCACTTTATTCATGTAGAAAGTAAACAATACAGGACGTGCCATGTTGCTACGTATCCTAAGAATTCAATATAATTGTGATGAAGTACAAGTTGGAACCTCAGGAGGAAAAAAAAATGACCAATAATAACGGCTTTTTGATAAAGAACAACCAAAAAAAAAAACAAAAAAAAAACAAACCAAAACGGTATGCTTAGAACAAGGTCAAAGTTAGCTTCAGGATATTAATATCAACACACTGAAATTATTACACGGTCAGGCTCCACTGATATGTTTCTTTGGTATTTGAATCAGAGGACTGAGGATGTTTTGGACAAGCAAATCTTCTCATTAAAATTTCACAAGGGCGCGTTTCAAAATGTATGCGGGAGGAAATTCCTTTTTCCCAAGGGACTGCGTTTAGAATCAATTATACAAGGTAGACCATTAATGCACCGGTACAACAGAGTGGCCCATTCATATTTCAACAACTGCTTTGTCTTATGCATGCTGTTTAGTTTTACGTCAGTAAATAACGTTCGACGCAGAAACACAACATACCAAGCTACTTCGAATGGCAGCAATGTGGTGAGAAACATTTTCCTTAAATAAAGAAAAGATTACCATCCATAGCTCTTTAGCTTTTCGACGTCTCCACGAATGTGTATAGATTCATTATTGGTCTGTCTCATTGTTGACGTCCCCACGGATGTGTATAGATTCATTATTGGTCTGTCTCATTGTTGACTTTTCATATTCAATACAGGTATATTCTCGTCGAAAGACCAAGAAAACAGGAAATTCACGGACTGCCGAAAGGAATACTTCAATTTGATTCGATATAACTTCATTTTTTACCTTCATGAAGTCAATGAAGTCTCTCTGAAGGCAGAGACAGATGAAAAAACCCCCGATAGAGTAAAGCGAAAAACCTGTATCTGTATTGAATGCAGAATTTACTTAGTAATAAGCACAAGGGGCATACATGCTCATTCCATCATCCCAATTAAGTCATTGTTCGTCTATCAAATCCGACCCATGACGGATAACTTGTACACCGTATCGAATATCAGCCACTTCAATCGGAAATATTCGTGAGCTTATGACCTCTCCGAACATGCCCATATAAGCGCTAGGCTATGTCTCCATCTGGTTGTTTATAGGCTATCCGAGATTTTTTATTTAAGATACGCCCTCATATTGTTTCCTCTCGGACTTCAAAGAATTTGTCCTTCAGCTTCTTCTCTACATAAACTGGGCCTTCATCTAATTATACCGAGATCCCACGAAGGTAGCGTATTGCCCCAAAACGCCGTCCGTTCACTGGTTGATAATTTAAACGGACAGTTCCAGTAATAACTGTACAGCCCTAATCTGCCTACAGGGTCTGGTACGGAGATAGGTGTATACAGAACTGCATTATGAAGGATGGCTCATTCACACTCATAAGTTAATGAACTTTTCGATTGAAATGATATATATTTAATATTTAAATTAGTTCAACTTCCGAATATCCTCATTTTCTTGACGGGGAATATTAAAAAAAAATGTTGCGAGAAACAACAAAACAGGCAAAACAAATGGAGTTTACACATGCGAAGAATTCTTGTTTTATTACTCGGAAATACGCTAGAAAGCGTCTCCGACAATCTAAGTCCACTGGAGCTTCCGGGGCCTGGGCCGCCCCGGTACCCTCGCCTACTTGTGCTGTGATAGTGGCCTCTCCAATCACCAATTGCTTCAGCCGTGCCTGAACTTACCGGGCTTGAATCGAAAATAAGCGACAAAGAACAGCACGGATGATGCCACCCTCCGTGACAGTATAGTACTCTCACGTTTAAAAATGGGTGCTATGTTTCCGTTGCTAGAAAACATGTGTCTAGTGTTTAACGTCAGATCTAAGATTACATGCCTAATGAGGATTAGGACTAGGGATTCTAAATTGGATGCAATTCTAAATTTTCAGTTGCTGTTTTTTTAAGGGAACACAAGCCAACAAAATTTAGTTTTCCAGATATGGGTTCCCTTTTATATATGATGTAATAATATCCCAAGTGGCTTTGGATAATATCTCAAGTGACTTATGTCTTTGGATTATGGACGCGGAAATTCTGTGTGTACTTGATGGAGAATACATGGTGTGTACATGACGGAGCGTGCATGGCGTGTACATGACGGAGAATATATGGTGTGTACATGATGGAGAGTACATGGTGTATACATGATGGAGAATACATGGTGTGTACATGACGGAGAGTGCATGGCGTGTACATGACGGAGACTATATGGTGTGTACATGATGGAGAGTACATGGTGTGTACATGATGGAGAATACATGGTGTGCACATGCTGGAGAATACATGGTGTGTACATAATGGAGAGTACATGGTGTGTACATGATGGAGAGTACATGGTGGGTACATGATGGAGAATACATGGTGTGTACATGATGGAGAATACATGGTGTGTACAGGATGGAGAGTGCATGGTGTGTACATGACCGAGAGTACATGGTGTGTACATGTTGGGGAGTACATGGTGTGTATGTGTGAACGTGATGGAGAATACATGACGGAGAGTGCATGGTGTGTACATGACGGAGAGTACATGGTGTGTACATGATGGAGAGTACATGGTGTGTACGTGTGAACGTGATGGAGATTACATGGTGTGTACGTGATGGAGAGTACATGGTGTGCACGTGATGGAGAGTACATGGTGTGTATATGATAGAGAATACATGGTGAGTACATGGGCGGAGCATATGTGTTGTTGAAGACATATTCTGCTCTAATTATCCTAATGAAAAGTATAGGATGAGGGATAAGGTTTTAATGGCAGTGCTAATTATATCATGCGCGCGGTGCTCACAGATAATAACTCAGATTTGCTATCTGTATAATTATCCTGCTTTACATTTTACTTTCATTTGGTCCTCCATTACCGACTGGAATCTCCCCCAAGATACTATCGAGACATCTTTTAGTGACAACAGATGTGAGTGAGTGAGTGAGTGAATAGGGTTTAACGTCGCTTTCAATATTTTTTCAGCTATATCACGGCGGGGAAGGGAAGGGAGGGGAGGGGGAGGGGGAGGGGGCAGGGGTACCTACTTGTAACAGAGCAGATCTAATGCTGCCATTTTATAGTGCTGTCCCACTGAAATGTCATGCCGTAGGCAGACATTACACCCCACTCAGTCACATTATACTGACACCGAGCGAACCAGTCCTTGTTCTATCCTCTTAATGCTGAGCGTAAGCGAGGGAGCAACAAGTTCCATTTTTCAAGTCTTAGGTATGACCCGGCCTGGGATCGAACCCAGTACCTACTGCTTACAAGGCCGACGCTCTAACCCATTAGACCACCGCAGTGCGGTCCAACAGATGTGCATGCACAATTTAGTATGTAATTGTACATTGCAGGTTCCTGGTCCGAGCAGGTATTACCTTTTTCTCGGATTGAAGTCGATCTCTTCCACCTATTAGCTATATTGACACAGTTTTGCAACCTTCTGACCGAAAAGGTCACCAATATTTTTGGATGCCTGTTGATCATGAGCATCCCCTTCGACTTGTTTTCTTTTAAGTCGGTGTCCCCAAACCCATATAGATTTGCTGACAAAGTCGTAAGGTCTTTTGACCAAAAAAAGAAGAAGGAAAGTAATCCACTCCTCCCGAATGTCGTCAGATGTTCTTTTTTTTTAATCCTTTTAGGGTTACCAAAAGGGATCCAAAACATTCCTGACGATGTTTCATGACATTTTCACCAAAACTATGGTCATATGAGTAGTATATAAAGGGCAAATCGAGTCTCATTGACTGGCGTAAGAATCTGGCGTAGAGGTCAAGGGCATTATGTTCCCGGTAAAGGTCTGCGCCGTCTCAATAATTTGCATAGTAGGGGGGTCACGGGGCGGTCACGTGGTGGTCAAGTGCATAGGTCATGTATTCCTCCGCGGTGATGCGGTCGGGGTGATGCGGTAGCGGGAAAAAGCTTCCGCGGAGAGAAAGTAGTCCCCAGACTTCAAATACGCTGCATGGGCCGATTGGGTTGAGTGAGGTGTCAAAGAGAAGCGCTCCTCCAGGGCGATCAAGTCATGGGTGGGTGTATGTAAAATGAGGATTTGTCCAGAAAATATAAAAAGCTGAACACGGACTTTACCCCTAAAATAGGGGAAAACTCCTATCAACCATGTCCAACGGGCTAATATGGGTCTCCGGCTTATCGAGGCCTGCCTATCAAGTCATGGGTGGGTGTATGTAAAATGAGGATTTGTTCCCGAAAATATGAAAAGCGGAACACAGAATGAGTGAGTGCGTGAGTAAGTGAGTGAGTGAGTGAGTGAGTGGGATCCAACCGGGATGTATCGCTCGTTTTCAGCATTTTGCGCATGCGCAGTCTGGCCGTAGTATAGAAAGCAGGCATTTTGGGGATTCGTGAAGGTTTATTGAGTGATTGAGGGACCATCCCTGTCAAATGGACCGTGTGGGATATCAGTGTGAAGCTCTCGTGTTTTCACTGGACGTCGCACCAATCACTGCCAATCAGGGAGGTGCGTGGTTGTGTTTGAGGTGGAGAGGGACCATCCTTGGTCCGAAAGCGTCTTGTGGGGTGTCATTTTGTAGCTCTCGGGGTATAGATCCTGATTTGAGGGATGTCCGCAGCATGTGACGTCATCGCTGACGTCATCAGTACGAGTAGTAGCGAAAGTACATGTACATGTACTTTGTGCATGTCCATGTACATATACTCTGCGCAAGTCCATGTATTCTTTGCATATCCCTGTACATGTACTATGTGCCTGTATATGTAATCTGTCCATGTACATATACTCTGCCAATGTACATGTACTCTTGCGGGAACAACACAGCTAATAATATATATATCACGGTGATGTAGCGTTAGTCAGCTTACCTGGCTAGTACTTCACACATTTATCGTTGTGAATTGTTGATTGATTCTTAATTGTAAGAAATTACATGTAGCTTGTCAGTATTTATATTCTTATTTTAGTCTTTCTCTTATTTTGATACCAATGATTACATTAACACCAAGAACGATATTGTTGTTGCCGTTCAATATCGGTCTGACACTTATATGGAGCCGTATTCAACGTAATCGATACAAACATTGGATAGAAATATTATAAAATACTTGTCCCGTATTATACAATATCTGTCCTATATTATACCATATTTTCCCTCTATTATATCATATCTGTCCAGTATTATACCAAATCTGTGCTGTATTATACAGTATCTGTCCTGTATTATACCATATCTGTCCTGTATTGTACCATGTATGTCCTGTATTGTACCATATATGGCCTGTATTATACAATATATGTTCTGTATTATACAATCGGATAGCGGTTGTCGTGAATAGCAACAAGTTCAGCAATGTTTATACAGTTTATTATCCCCAATGTTACATCATACCCAGGGTGGGGGAGCCGGCCTGGGTATGCTTAGTATGTTCACAGCAAAACAAATCCCGCATTTGCGCTATTCCTAATGCCGGCTTCGGCCGCAAGGTGGCGCTAGCGCCCACTGCACTGCGGTCTGTTCCGGTTAGGCTGTCTGTTAATCTATACATGTGCAGGAGGGAAGGTGGGTATTGTATTTCGCCTCGTTTCGTCAGATTTTCTCACTGATGGAGACGTCCTTGGTAGTTTAGGTAAGTATAGTCATCAAGTCTTATTTTTACTCGTTTGTACAAGCATAATAAGAGCCGCTTTGTCAATAAATTGGGCAAACAAAGGGCATCGCTGTTGTTGTTATAAACCATTTGTTTAGTTATACTAGAGTCTTGCGTGTCATCGACTCAGGGATGAAGGATTACTGTACCGTACGATTGTGGAGGCATTATCACTGCTAATATTGTCGCCGTTCTCCTGGCTTCAATCGGCTTTAATCATATTGAGATGATTTATTCTCTTGATAAATTGCGAATGTTATGTTTTTGTTCGATTGGCCTGACTTGGCAAGTTTGAGCAGATCTATGGTTGGTGGCTTCTAACGTATTTGCTGAGTGATGTTACAATAATAACTTCTAAAAAGGATTATCCATTTCAGCTATTCCTGTTTTCAAACACCGTGGATAATCCTTACATGTGTATTACTCATTGCTTACAACTTGAGTAATCTCAAACATTTTAATCTTTAATCTGTGACTGACCCTATGAAGAGAGACGACCGTCCAATCATACAAAATCTGCTTCTTCCGGTTGCAACAGATAACACAATATATATGTCCTCCGACTCCCACCATTATGAAAATGATTGGCAGTAGAAGATAAGCACAAGTCAGTAGGCCTAATATTGGTTCCAGAGAATAAATTATGGAAGTGAATCGATCAAAATATTTTGTGTGTTATGGGAAAGAACAGGAATATGTAGATATATATAAACATTTGTTTCAATGCATTTTGCGGAAGAAATACATGGCATAATAATTAGATAATTAAAAAAAAAAGTAGCTATTAGTGCAAAAACTAATTCCTCGGCATTTATGAGAAGTTAGAATCAGCCATATGGCACATTAATTTCCAGTTCTGTGTGACTTTTCACAATAAAATTATGAAACACTACCAGCAGTTCCAACTGAGGCGGGTTGGGGGCTTGTTTATCATATAATCATACAGCTACATTAACGGCTACATGGCAGCCGGGTTAACTAATAATCCGATTATTTCTCACAGTACTTGATCACCCAAACTGGCTCCTGCTGTTTGTTTTTAGTGGAGTGTGGTTTAATCAAGCTGAACTGCCGGCCACCCACCAAATTTTATAACAACAACAACGATGATCTTTGTTTGCTCAATTTGTTGATAAAGCGGCTCTTATTATGCTTGTACAAACGAGTAAAAATAAGACTTGATGACTATACTTACAAAAACTACCAAGGACGTCTCCAACAGCGAGGAAATCTGACGAAACGGGACGAAATACAATACCCGGCTTCCCTCCTGCACATGTATAGATTAGCAGACAGCCTAACCGGAACAGACCGCAATGCAGTGGGCGCTAGCGCCACCCTGTGGCCGAAGCCGGCAATATGAATAGCACAAAAACAGGATTGAAATATCAAACACCATCTTCTATTATTTAACGCAACGTCACATTAGGTACAGGTGTTTTCAGAGCTCAACTCAACGATCAGCATATAGAAGAATGTACGGCATGTTATGCTATTCATTAGTGCACGGGTAAATCCGTTCATCCGAGGGGGTTGATCAGTTTAGCCACGAAGAACGTAACATTGGTGGTACTCTCCACCATCCACTTGGTGTTGGGGCGTTGACGTTGCGCCCATTCCAAGGGATCCACGGTCTCCAGTTCCTCCAGCATCGTCTCCAGTGACGCACGATTGGTGATGGTGAAAGGATGGTTGTACACTTGGTTGTTGGCAGTGGAATAGAAATAGCGCAGTTGATCCGTCATTTTATGACGTGAGATGTACCCGAAAGCGACATGTAATTTGAAGGCGGTAGGTTGGTCCTTGAAGATGGCTTCCACGTAGCTGCGTAGACGGGCGAGGTGTGACAGTCGAAAATTGTAGATATCTTGAATAGGGCGATGCCGATGGAAACAGTGCCGGATCATGGGCCAATGGCGCCGATAGATGTCACTCACTGGATGGTCTTCGTGTAACAGACGGCTAGGAGCATTTATGGGACCGTCCGTGAAGTGTACTTTGCCCTCCACGTCGTGAATCAGGGCGACATCATCATCATCGACCCTCGTGCGATGGGTGGGAGTTCCCGCTGTCTCAATACTGGTGTCTACGGGCACCTCTACCTGCAAACGTGGCTGCGGAACAGGGTGTCGTGTGCGTTGGTATCGCAGCAACTGACTGGTCAGTTTGAAAAGCCGACCACATTTCTCGCATAGATGCTTGGGTGCCCCATGCACTGTTCGTTCGTGACACCGTAGACTGTCCAGGCGATTAAATAGTTTCCCACACCTCGTACAGCTATGCCGGGCGGTTCCGTCGTGCTTGGTAGCTTCATGGCGGCGCAAGTCCTGCAGACGAGTGAATTATTTCGAGCACGTAGTAAAACTGAACATCTTTGTGGTTGACAGAATGTCTTCCATCCGGGTACTTTTTTTTACATTCGGGTCCTCATCTTACATCCGGGTCTTTCCATCTTTACTGTCACGTGACCGGAAATGACCGTTAACCATTGACATGATATAAAGGCTATATTGACTCTTTTGACAATTGACAGGCTAAACTGGTTCTTATTGACCTATCTCCGACAGGGGACGCCACCTGTCTTGTGACAACTTCCGGTTCCGGTCACGAGACCCCTGCGCATGCGATACCGGATATTAGCAACGGTGCGCAGGGGTCAGAGGTCACTTCGGGTCACGTGACCGAAACCGCAATATGTTCACTTGTACTACGTGCTCGAAATCATTCACTCGTCTGCACGACTTGCGCCGCCATGAGGCTACCAAGCACGACGGAACCGCCCGGTATAGCTGTACGAGGTGTGGGAAACTATTTAATCGCCTGGACAGTCTACAAGACAGTGCATAGGGCACCCAAGCATCTATGCGAGGAATGTGGTCGGCTTTACAAACTGACCAGTCAGTTGCTGCGACACCAACGCACACGAAACCCTGTTCCGCAGCCACGTTTGCAGGTAGAGGAGCCCGTAAGCACCAGTATCGAGACAGCGGAAACTCCCACCCATCGCACGAGGGCCGATGTTGATGATGTCGCCCTAGTTCAACAGTCAAATTCCGACGACAAGACCGTGGGCCAGATTTTGTACGACGTGGAAGGCAAAGTACACTTCGCGGACGATGCCATAAATGTTCCTAGCGATCTGTTACACGAAGACCATCCAGTGAGTGACATCTATCGGTGCCATTGGCCCAGGATCGGGCATTGTTTCCACCGTCACCGTCCACCTGTTCAAGATATCTACAATTTCCAGCTGACCGACCTCGCCCGTCGACGCAGCTACGTGGAAGCCATCTTCAATGACCAACCTACGGCCTTCACATTAAATGTCGCTTTCGGGTACATCTTACGCCATATTAAGATGACGGATCAACTGCGCTTTTTCTATTTCAGTGCTAACAACCAAGTGTACGACCATCCTTTCACCATCACCAATCGTGCGTCACTGGAGACGATGCTGGAGGAACTGGACACCGTGGATCCCTTGGAATGGGCGGAACGTCAACGTCCAAACACCAAGTGGATGGTAGAGAGGGTCACCAATGTTACGTTCTTCGTGGCTAAACTGATCAACCCCCTCGGATGAACGAATTCACCCGTGCACTGATGAATAGCATAACATGCCGTACATACACTCTATGTCTACATGCTGATCGTTGAGTTGAGCTCTGTAAACACTTGTACCTAATGCGACGGTGCTTTAAATAATAAAACATGGTGTTTGATATTTCAATTTGTTTTGCTGTGAGCCTGGGTATGATGTAACATTGGGGATAATAAACTATATAAACATTGCTGAACTTGTTGTTATTCGCGACAACCGCTATGTGATTGTATAATACAGGCCATATATGGTACAATACAGGACAGATATGGGATAACACAGCACAGATTTGGTATAATACAGGACGGATACCATATAATACAGCACAGATTTTGTATAATACAGAACATATATTGTATAATACAGGACAAATATGGTACAATACAGGACAGATTTGGTATAATACAGGACAGATATTGTATAACACAAGACAGATATTGTGTAATACAGTACAGATATGGTATAATTCAGGACAGATATGGTATAATACAGCACAGATATGGTATAATAGAGGAAGATTATTGGATGATACAGAACATATATTGTATAATACAGGACATATATGGTACAATACAGGACCGATATGGTACAACACAATACAGATTTGGTATAATGCAGGACAGACACTGTATAATACAGCACAGATGTGGTATAATACAGACCATATATGGTATAATACAGGACAGATATGGTACAATACAGGAGAGATTTGGTAGAATACAGGACAGATATGGTATAATACAGAACATATATGGTACAATACAGGACAGATACTGTATAATACAGCACAGACTTGGTATAATACAGAACATATGTTGTATAATACTGGACAGATATTGTATAATACAGGATAGATATTGTATAATACAGCACAGATATGGTATAAAACAGGACAGATATTGTATAATACAGCACACATATGGTATAATTCAGGATAGATATGGTATAAAACAGCACAGATTTGGTATAATGTAGGACAGATATGGTATAATAGATGCCAACTATTGTATAACACAGGACAGATATGCTATAATAAAGGACATATGTGGAACAATACAGGACAGATACTGTATAATACAGCACAGATTTGGTAAAATACAGAACATATATATTGTAAAATACAGGCAAATATGGTACAATACAGGACAAATTTGGTATAATACAGGACAGATATAGTATAACACAGGACAGATATTGCATAATACAGCAAAGATATGGTATAATTCAGGACAGATATGGTATAATACAGCACAGACATGGTATAATAGAGGGTAAATATTGTACAATACAGAACAGATATTGTATAATATAGCGCAGATATGGTATAATACAAAACAGATATGGTATTATTCATGGCAAATATTGTATAATACAGAACATATATCGTAGAATACAGGACATAAATGGTACAATACAGGACAGATATGGTATAATACAGGACAGATACTGTATAATACAGCACAGATTTGGTATAATACTGGACAGATATGGTATAATAGAGGGCAAATATGGTATAATACAGGACAGGTATTGTATAATACGGGACAGATATTCTATAATATCCAATGTTTGTGTCGATTACCTTGAATACGGCTCCATATAAGCGTCAGACCGATATTGAACGGCAACAACAATATCGTTCTTGGTGTTAATTTAATCATTGGTATCAAAATAAGAGAAAGACTAAAATAAGAATATAAATACTGACAAGCTACATGTAATTTCTAACAATTAAGAATCAATCGACAATTCACAACGATAAATGTGTGAAGTACTAGCCAGGCAAGCTGACTAACGCTACATAGACGTGATATATATATTATTAGGATACTGTGTTGTTCCCGCAAAAGTACCTGTAAATTGGCAGAGTATATCTACATGGACAGATTACATGTACAGGCACATAGTACATGTACAGGGATATGCAAAGAATACATGGACATGCTCAGAATATATGTACAGGGACATGCTCACTCACTTACTCACTCACCGTCGTTAGTGCGTTAAGATGGGCGTTGGAACGCCTCAAGGGCGTTGGGCACTCACTCACTCACTCACTCACTCACTCACTCTCACTCACTCACTCACTCACTCACTCACTCACTCACTCACTCACTCACTCACTCACTCACTCACACACACACACACATACACACACGCACACACACTCACTCACTTACACACACGCGCGCATACACTTACATTCACAGGTAACTCTATCGGGTAGCTAGATGGAAAAAAGGCCGTTATCTACTCCAAACGCGCTCCATTGCACCTCCGAAACTGCCGCTTTCGCTACTACTTGTACTGATGACGTCACTGATAACGCCACAGATGACATGCACAAACCTCAAGTCGGGATCTACACCCCGAGACCTACAACATGACACCTCCTACGACACATTCGGACCAATAGTGGTCCATTTCTACCCCAAACACACTCCCACGTCACCCAAAATTACCACTTTACTTACTACACCCAACTACGCATGCGCAGATTGACGCGATTTGCAATAAAAGGCACCCCATTCTGACTCTATCCCACAAAAGCTTTACTTTGACACCTCCCACGATCCATTCGGACCAATAGTGGTCCATCTCTACCCCAACCACACCCCCATGGACCCAAAATTGCCTGCTTTCTATATTACGGCAAGACTATTGAAAACGAACGGTACGTTAGTCCATTCTGGTGTTCCTCCAAGCGAGCTTCAACATAAGACCTCATACGACACAATCGGACAACTAGGGTCTCATCTAGACCCCAAAACATCCACCCAGCACTATTTACCCACTGAAGGCCTATCCAGATTGCCTATGGGCCTATCCAGACCTCCGTGAACTTTTCAAAAAATTTCACCGCTTAGCTTCGGAACCCTTCTATCGTGTTCTACGTGGTGAGACGTGAAAAACAAGACCAAACAACCCATACCGCAATGAACATGTGTGAATTGCCAGTATGGGCTTATGGGCCTATCCAGACCTCCGTGAAGTTTTCGAAAAAATTCACCGCTTAACTTCGGGACCCCTCCCATCGTGTCTTACGTGGTGAGACGAAGAAAACAAGACCCCACAACCCATAGTAAAATTCACAAAAAATGACCACTCCCATACCCCATACAGGCATTTTCCCGTAGATGCAAATGTGCGAATCAGGCCCCTATTGTTTAGGTAAATTCCGTGTTCCGCTTTTTATATTTTCGGGGACAAATCCTCATTTTATATACACCCACCCATGGCTTGATAGGCAGGCCAGAGACCGACATTAGCCCTTTTGGACATGGTTGATAGGGGTTTCCCCCTATTTTAGGGGTAAAGTCCGTGTTCTGCTTTTTATATTTTCGAGATTAATCCTCATTTTACATACACCTACTCATGACTTGATCGCCCTGGAGGAACGCTTCACTTTGACACCTCACTCGACCCAATCGATCCATTACATTTTCGTGGAGAATGGATAAAAATTATCATCTGTGCTAAAGTTATAGATAATTAGCAAATGTAGTTTAACCAGTCGTTGACAGTACAGTTCTGGTGGTTGAATGAGTTAAACACTAATTAAAATATCGGGTCCGACATCTATTGGCCCCATCGATGTTCATATATAACCAGTATCTCAATTTTAAATCTTGTAAATCCTTATCGATGTTCATTATAAATGTCTTTTATCCCATTGTGAATTCTGTAAATCCTCACCAATGACCTGTCTGGGTTACGCTTTGATTGTATCTGTTCATATGACCATCATATGTTGAGCCATTCACACTTATTCGTTTGTAAATTGTAGATTTTGAATAGGGATATTTACAGGCGTCACATCCGTCAGACTCGACACTGCTAGCACTAAATTTCAAGCAGGCATAAAGTATAAATGCATCAAAGTATTTTTTTTTGCAAGAGGGAAACGGTCAACCGTTTTAGATACTGTCGACAGAAGATCCTACTGCCCCTATTGTCGAATAATAGACACAAAACGAATTACATGCGATTCTGAATGTAACAGATTGTAAATTGCCTCAGTTTAACAAACGTGTACCATATACATTGTAAAATGAGCTTTGAAGAAAATTTAGTAGATCAAGCATAGTCGTAAAATTACATGGGCAAATTTTGAACGATCGTTCTTTTGGCTGAGCATTCATAAAAAGGGGGAAAAAACAATGAGGAGCCAACGATCGATTTGTGAGCCTACAGGTTCCAAAGTCGATGACGAATTGAAATGAACTCTTCGAGACGGATCTTTCGATCAATAATGGATGAAAGCTTCCGCTGAAAATTCACATGTGATGCCTATATTCATCAAATTATACCTTTTAGTCATTTATGCACGGAGAATCTAGATGTAATGCATATATTCAAGATGAAACAATCGTTTTGCATGGTTTTAGGTTTAAGCCTTTTTTTGCGACTCGTCCCCAATATCAATGCCCCAAATGTTGAATATACTACAGCAAGCCAGATGCCTCAGCTAAACAAATGGAGTTATATCGGAGTATTATCATATATCTGCACTCTAGGGAATCTGTGATACTCTCGTAATCGTTCACGGTATAAAGGGTTAATATCAGGCATGAAAACATGCCATATGGTAATGGAATTTTCAAGATTAAGAAGTTTTATGGGAATGAAACACAGAATTTTGTGGATACTAATCCAGTACATCACGTATTCAATCATGATCAGGCTTTTTGTGCAGGATTCAATTAACAGAGTTAACCCTTAGTACTGGCATGGCGATGTAGCGAATGAGACTAACAGAATGTTTTAAAAAACATGCCACCCCCGCATTTCATTACAATCTACCCGGGATTCAGCCCTAAGATTTTGACTATTTAGTCGCCTATATATCACAATGCAATAACGATCATTAGCTTGAAAGACGGATTATACTTCAATGAACTAAGTTGGAGCGATATGCAAGAGGTGGAAAAAATTGACGACGTCTGGCGACTAAAGAGCAACATATGACTACAGGAAAACGTCACTCGGCACCTCACATCCTCACGTAGTCTTAGTATCTCAGCCGCGCTTTTATTTCGTCTATTCATGTTCATGTGGAGACTATGGGGAATCCACATTGCCCCTAGCACCGGAATTAGATACGCTAGCTCAATAGCTACGATACACTAAAGTTGGTTTTTCTGAAGCAACCCACGGCAGGTAAATGGTTCTCTTTGCACTGATACATGTACTGAGATCTGATCCATCTGAGCTTGAACCCATTCCAGCATCCATCCTAGATCTGAGTAGGTAAGACGATCTATCCCGCCATGATCCTATTGATTGCAACTAAGAATATGAGTACTTAAACTGATCAAATTACATAGAACATCATCGATTACTCTCGCTAGGACACTTAGCATCGATTGTGCAAACTATCTCATTATGTGAATACGTTAATCCTGGGCTATCTATTGAATTGTAACAGTTTACACTGGCAAGCAACGACGATAACTCGGTGGGATGTCCGGCATTTTCCAGATAAACACCTGTTTGGGTAGGTATACTATCGAGGTCGGGAGATATCAGATCGTTTCTTTGGTATTAAATACTTCTGCACATATGATGATATGTATTTGTGTAGTTGGGTACAAATGTATTTCCGTATTGAATGAATTACAACGAATACGGTATCAGTGTTGTTGCACAGGCCATAGGTCAGAAGTTATATTACAAAGAGTGGTGTGTGTCCGGTGCTATCAATTTTAACTAACCAATGAAAACGAATCTAAAATCATTTGCATTTGCACATTTAATTAATATGTTAGATGTTAATACTGCAGTATGGCTGCTAGCACTCATTTCTGCAGTATAGATGTTACCACTTAAAACTGCAGTATATCTGTTGCCACTCAATACTGCAGTATATCTGTTACCACTCAATACTGCAGCATATCTGTTACCACTCAATAAAGCAGTACAGGTGTTACCACTCAATACTGCATTATAGCTGCTAGCACTCATTTCTGCAGTATAGATGATACCCCTTAAACCTGCAGTATATCTGTTACCACTCAATACTGCAGTATAGCTGTTACCACTCAATAAAGCAGTATAGTTGTTACCACTCAATACTGCAGCATAGCTGTTACTACTCAATAAAGCAGTATAGCCGTTGTCACTCAATACTGCAGTATAGATGTTACCACTCAATAAAGCAGTATAGCTGTTACCATTCAATACTGCAGTAAAGCTGTTGCTACTCAATAAAGCAGTATAGCTGTTACCACTCAATACTGTAGTATAGCTGTTACCACTCAATACAGCAGTATAGATGTTACCAATCAATACTGCAGTATAACTGTTATCACTCATTACATTATGACTGTTATACTTATCACTGTATAAGTGTTACCACTCAATTAACTGTTTCCGCCCAATACTGTATAACTGTTACCACTCAGTGCTGTATAACTGTTACGAATCAGTACTGTTGGACAGTTGTTACCACTCAATGCTGCAGCATAGCTATTACCACTCAATACAGCAGTATAGCTGTTACAATTCAACAATACAGTATTGCTGGTACCACTCAATACTTCAGTATAGCTGACAGCTCAATATTGCTGTATAGCTGTTACCGCTCAATACTTTATAACTGTTACAACTCGATACTGTATAACTGTTGTAACTCAGTACTGATTGATAGTTGTTACCACTCAATGCTGCAGCTTATTACCACTCAATACTGCAGTATAGCTGGCAGCTCAATATTGCTGTATAGCTGTTACCAACCAACACTGTATAACTGTTGCCGCTCAGTACTGTTGGATAGTTGTTACTACTCAATCTTGTAGCATAGCTATTACCACTCAATACAGCAGTATAGCTGTTACAATTCAACAATACAGTATAGCTGGTACCACTCAATACTGCAATACATCTGTTACCGCTCAATGCTGCAGTATAACTTTTCCAACTCAATACTGCAGTATAGCTGTTACCACTCAATATTGCTCAATATTGCTGTATAGCTGTCACCCCTCACACCTGCAGGAGAGCTGTTACCTCTCAATACTGCGGTATAACTGTTACCCCTCAATACTGCAGTATAGCTGTTCCACTCAATACCGCAGTATAGCGGTTACCACTCAATACTGCAGTAGAGCTGTTACCACTCAATACTGCAGTATAGCTGTTACCACCCAATACTGTAGTATAGCTGTTACTAGCTGGTTTCACTCCATACTACAATACAGCTGTTACTACTCAATACTGCAGTATGGCTGTTACCATTCAATACTACAGTATGGATGTAACCACGCAATACTGCAAGACAGACGTTACCACTCAATAATACTGTATAGCTGGAACCAATAAATACTGCAGTACAGTTGTTATCACTCAATACTGCAGTATGGCTGTTACCACGCAATACTGCAACTAGATGTTACCACTCAATAATACAGTATAGCTGTTACCACTCAATACTACAGTACAGCTGTTACCACCCAATACTGTAGTATAGCGGTTACTAGCTGGTTTCACTCCATACTACAATACAGCTGTTACTACTCAATACTGCAGTATGGCTGTTACCATTAAATACTATAGTATGGATGTAACCACTCAATACTGCAAGATAGATGTGACCACTCAATAATACTGTATAGCTGGAACCAATCAATACTGCAGTACAGTTGTTTTCACTCAATACTGCAGTATGGCTGTTACCACACAATACTGCAACTAGATGTTACCACTCTATACTGCAGTATGGCTGTTACCACTCAATACTGCAACTAGATATTACCACTCAATAATACAAGTATAGCTGTTACCACTCAATACTGCAGCATAGCTGTTACCACCCAATACTGCAGCATAGTTGTTACCACTCAATACTGCAGTACATCTGTTACCACTCAATACTGCAGTACAGCTGTTACCACACAATACTGCAGTACAGCTGTTACCACTCAATACTGCAGCATATCTGTTGCCACCCAGTACTGCAGCATAGTTGTTACCAGTCAATACGGCAGTATAGCTGTTACCACACAATACTCTAGCAAAGCTGTTACCACCCAATACTGCAGCATAGCTATTACCACTCAATACCGCAGCAAAGCTGTTACCAGTCAGTACTGCAGCATAGCTGTTGCCACCCAATACTGCAGTAAATCTGTTAGCACTCAATACTGCAGATAGCTGTTACCACTCAATACGGCAGCATAGCTGTTATCACTCAATAATGCCGTATGGCTGTTACCACCCAATACTGCAGCACAACTGTTACCACTCACTACTGTAGCATAGCTGTTACTACTCAATACTGCAGTATAGCTGTTACCACCCATTACTGCAACATGGCGGTACCTACTCAATATTGCAGTATGGTTTACCCAGTACGTCAGTATCGTTTTAACCACTCAAGACTGCAGTATTGGAGCGATATGCGAGAGGTGGGAAAAGTTGACGACGCCTGGCGACTAAAAAGCAACCATATGACACGACAGGATTGCATCACTCGGCACCTAACACTCAGACCCGAGAATACGGTGGATTCTCGGACGTAGCCTTGGTATCTCAGCCGCGCTTGTATTTCAGATGTTCATGTGTATACTATGAAGTATACGCTAGCTCGGGAACTATGGTGACAGATCAGCTCAAACAACTCATCTGATGTTAATGGATGAGCATCGCTGTTACCACTCAATACTGTGGTAAAGAATTAAAGATGAATACTGATAACTTAGACACTCTAACTCAAATAAAAATGTCTAGAGAAGGCCCTTTTCCAATGCGAATTTCGTCTATTAATCCTGATTGGGTATGGTTTCATAGAATTGTATTGTAATCAGCAATCAATGATATACCCGCGATCCCCATTTGGCGCGTGATTCGTACAATGTTCAAGAGCTTAACGAAGCAGTCTCTATCTTGCGATGTACGAAAACACACGTGCGATCAACAAACATTCGACGGGCTAAATGTTAAACAAAAAGCAACAATTTCCAAGCTATACGGAAACAGCATATTGGAAATGGGGCAAATACAATCTGGGAAGGTTAATCATGTGGTATGAGTTTATATAATAATAGGGGGCGCCGGAAGAATATATATCCTGCTAAGTAGACGAGCCGACTGGCAAGGCTGGTATTGCGAGGCATCGTGTTTAGGGTCTGGAAAACTACGATCTTATCCTAGAGAAGAGATTTACAGGATCATAGCATTTCTTCGCCGGAAAGGGTTAATACATTAGAATCCCTCTGTCTCCGTGTTACAGAATTTTATAATAATCATAGTGGCGGTTCTGGACAATTGATTCTTGTGGTTTAGCCTGATGGGTGAGTACAATTAGTCTATATCAATACACTAGACTAACAGATAAAAGACATGTAGGATTTCGTGTATGAAGAAGCTATGTTAAAACAGTACATTCGGCCGAAATTTGTGGTTCAGCGAAAACGTACCAGAAGACATGTGTAAAGCATCGAGGTAAGTACTTCTAGATTTAATATTTGGAAGCTAAAATTAGATTTGAACCCCGATTGAAATATATAGCACAAAAACGTATTGTCTTTCATAGTATCTTCCATATACTAAGCCGAGTACTATTGCTGGAGAAATGGGAGCTATCTGGAAAATATCTCTATGCATGTTCCTGGGATGGTTTTTTACACCCATTCACCCGCGACCCGTCCACGTTGTTAAATATACTTGTACGCGTTGCAATGGTCTCTGGGAGAGCGATATTTTTGTGCGCTGCTGTTCGAAAAAACAAACAGAACTTTTGAATGTATGTAAATGCTGAAAAATTGAAGAACTAAAGTATTCACCTGATATTGCTTCACATTCCGTAATTTTCTCCTTACCAGAACGTTCTTGACTGCTCTAGTTGCTCTAATAATCAACTATGTTCTTTTCTGGATAGTAGTACTTCAGAAAGAACTGTAAGTTATGAATTAATATATCACCTGGTAGCATTTGCTAAAATCCTCCCCTCAATCATAGTCAAAAAAGTTCATTCCATTAACCATGTTAACTGATTCGCCAAGGCAGTACTATCAATCGCACCCATTCCGTGCTTCTTGAAATCAAATAATAGATGACACACAATCGAAACAGTATCTCCGCTTCAATATTTCATAATTTATCTGTAATCCAGGATAGCGTGGGACTAGAATTCGGGGTAATACATAGCCACTGTCACACCATGGTGACTTGGATATTGTGCTCAGGAAAATGACACTTGGAGAATGGAATACGCGTCAGTGATCATCACTGCCTTCAGCTCGGTTATTTTTGTGACTACACGCTATAACGTAATCGGAAAATATATTTTGTGAGTAAACAATCGATGTACAAATTCGTAGCGTGTTCGTTTTCAATCGTAATAGCTGTATCTTTTTTTCTTTCAATGGAGTAGGTGTACATATTTCGGAACAGTGGTTATACCACATACGGATACAGAACCTGACCTCACAACCGCTTTCACTGACTTTCAACGTCAAGAATAAATCATGCAATAACAATCGGGCTGCAACCAGGTTTGACAAACGTTCGATGATGTTACAAGTATTTTTGTAATTGATATCGAACGTATTGAATTATTGATAACATTATAGGTAAATAAAAGCGAAACAGATGAAATTCAAGTTGAGGTAAGTTCACTGAATGCAAGCGTCAATTGACATTCAGTAATAAGTCGTCGTCCAAAGAAAAGATAGTTTCCGTCTCCACAACTGAGAGACCGTATTTCGACAAACGTTAACAACGGCTTGACTTGCAGGTTTATGGCAGTCATCCGAATTTTATTCTTCATATAGTCTAGTAGCCAATTCTCAATAGAGGCTTAAAATCGATTTTTACTGCACCCGCCTGTGAGTAAAGGTTTGGCATATTTTTTTGAGAGATATACCTTTCTAGTACCAGGAAAACCATGTTTGCCATTTTGTATCACGGTCAGAGCTGAGATTCCGGGGTTTGAAGAGGTGGCTCTGGAAAAAACTTAGTGAATTAAAAGAATGAGGTAGGCGTACTAAAATTTCCATAACTTTGTCAATTTTTAGTCGATATGCTATATTAGTAGTAGTGTCTACTGATTACAGCGCGTATTTTGATGCGTGCGCAGCATATTTTGTGGCGGAAGTGTGGCGGGATTCCCCAGTGGGGGTTTCCCCATGACGATCACGTGATCAAGGCATGTCTAGACTTGTTCTGGGTTGTACAGTTCTGCCATGCGGAGGATGGGTACTAATAAATTAATTAATTAATTAATTAATTTTAATTAATTACTTGTAAAATGGCGGTGTTTTTAGACGGCGCAAGGGAGCAAACGAGGCGGTGGGGACGTCACGGGGAGAAAAAACCCTCACATTATCCTCAAAAAAACCTCTAATCCATATAATAGTAATAAACATAATCTATAGGTGTTGTACCATGTTAATAGGATCAGTCTAGCATCTGTACCACCCTAGGGTTGAGTGTTTATTGTCCCGTGTATCTCCGCAAGAAAACAACAAACAAAATGGCGGCTCCAGGATGGTGCGGGGACGCCCTTTCCATATCACGGCGTCGACCGTAGCGCCATCTGCACACATTGACGCAAGGGAGACAACTCGTGTGGCCCAAGGATATGGAAATAGCCGTGTTGGAGCTAGGGGAGTGACTACTGGTCCAGTGGGGTCGAGTGAGGTATCAATGTGAAGCCTATGTGAGGGGACATGTAATGGGCTGGGTGTGGGGTTGAACTAGCGTCATTCTGCGCATGCGCGGTGGCCGAAGGGTATGAAAATAGCCGTTTTGGAGCTAGCGAAGCCAATAATGGTCCAATGGGGTCGAGTGAGGTATCAAAGTGAAGCTTATGTGAAGGGGCCTCTGACTGGACTAGCGGCTTGGGCGTTGTCACCATTCTGCGCATGCGCGGTGGCCCAAGGGTATGGAAATAGCCGTGTTGGCAGCTAGGGGAGTGACTACTGGTCCAGTGGGGTCGAGTGAGGTATCCAAGTGAAGCTTAGGTGAAGGGGCATCTGACTGGACTAGCGGATTTGAAATAGCGTCATTCTGCGCATGGGCGGTGGCCCAAGGGGTATGAACATAGCCGTGTTGGGAGCTAGCGAAGCCAATAATGGTGCAATGGGGTCGTATGAGGTATCCAAGTGAAGCTTAGGTGAAGGGGCATCTGACTGGACTAGTGGATTTGAAATAGCGTCATTCTGCGCATGCGCGGTGGCCCAAGGGTATGGAAATAGCCGTGTTGGGAGCTAGCGAAGCCAATAATGGACCGATGGAGTTGTATGAGGTATCAAAGTGAAGCCTAGGTGAAGGGGCATCTGACTGGACTAGTGAGTGTGAACTAGCGTCATTCTGCGCATGCGCATAGACGTTTTGGGGATGTAGGGGAGTTACTCATGATCCAATGGGGTCAAGTGAGGTATCAAAGTGAAGCTTAGATGAAGGGGCATCTAATGGGTTGGGTGTGCGGTAGCCATTCTGCGCATGCGCAGATGCAATGCGGAGCTCTCGTCCAATCAGAAACGAGTATTTCAAATCCGCCACGGAGCTCTCGTCCAATCAGAAGCGAGTATTTTGACCCGGTGCATTATGGGACATATCCAAGATGGCGGCACGTATGTTCAAGATGGCGGCACATCCGGTGTCGAAAACTGGCCATTTTTGTCGGGATGGGGTCACCTAGTGTCGAAAACTGGACCCTGTATGGGTCCCGCTAGACGTGTTGGAGCTAGGGGAGCCACGAATGGTCCAATGGGGTCGAGTGAGGTATCAAAGTGAAGGGGCATCTGACTGGACTAGTGGGTTTGAACTAGCGGCATTCTGCGCATGCGCAGTCTGGTCGTAGTATAGAAATAGACGTGTTGGAGCTAAGGGGAGTTACTACTGGGTCGATGGGATCGAGTATCCATGTGAAGCCTAGGTGAGGGAGTTACACTAGGGTGTCGTTTCCATTCTGTTGCGCATGTCACGTGGTGGGGTTGTGACGTCACTTCCGGGGTTTTCACTAAAAAACTACCTCCAAACATAGAAGAGTTCCCATGTTTTACCCCTTAGACGTCCGTATGTTCAACCGCCGGCACCTTTCCACTGGCCTGGCCCCAGCGCGAGCGGCGCGCGCGCGTCATCACGCGTCATCCCCGGAAGTGCGCGTCATCCCCGGCAGTGCGCGCGCGCGTCATCCCCGGCAGTGCGCACGCGCGGGTCAAAAGGTCAAAGGTCACCTGTCAAACGGTCTCCCTTTCGGCAAGGTTCGGAGAATACAAAGAACTTATAGTCATAATCTATACGTGTTGGACGAGTCTCTTCACTCACCGTATACACGCACCTCAATGAAATGCCCGCTCCAAACCTAGACCAAATACACGTACTTGGTCTGTGGGCTGATTTCATTGGCTCTCTATTTTTTACTATAGTGCGCTTGCATTCTAACCTTGATGGGTGATATTTTGGCCCCATCCTACACCACTGATTTCAGTTTGACTGAATCTTCAGATGCATTATGAATAAAACACACAAGACAGGGTTTTTTTTTTTTTTTTTTGGTGAGATCTCATTTTTTATTCAGTGAACAACAACAACGTGAGAACAACCACGTGAACACTGAAGCCCAGAACACGGGGCTTGTAATTAATTCAGGGGGCGTATGTACATTGAAAGAATTCAAGCCCAGAACGGGACTTGTACATTGAAATGATGGGCGGCCCAGTCATAGACGAGTACATCTCGGTCCTCGGCCTTGGGGTACTCGTCAAACATGTGGACGATGGTAGATAAGGGTCTTCCTCGGCATCGATGGTACAGGTAAAACAAGCAATATTGTCCGCACACCATACTGTCCAGGCTTTGCAACGTTTTAGTATTCCAACACCACGTCTCTGTGCCTTCATCCATGAAGTCTGTTAAATCGGGATGGAGGGTTGGTAGGCCGTACGGGTCAAAGTATTCACCCTGCTCTTCTGTCAAGTACACGGCCACCCAGTGTTCACCGGGCCGATCCATCGGGTCTGTATTCAGGACGTAAGCAGCCGGATACACACGGTCTAATGGGAACACATCTCGGGCGAAAACCCCTTGAAAGACCCTACGTGTTCCTGGGTCAGTCTCCAGCACCGTGGTTATCTGGTCTGTATCCATGTTAGGTGGCGAAGTCACACAGCACGTTACGGCTTTTATCGATTTGAATGATGTTGTCAAACTCAGCGTAGCAGATCACATTGATGGTTTTCGGTAAAGGTGTCCCGAAGTGCAGTTTCAAGCGTAAGTTGCCTTTCTTGATGAGACTCAGTTGATGATCGTTGTCTAAGGTGGGAGTCAGATCGAAACAGAACAATGTGTACCCTCTGCCGAAATCGTCTCGACTGATCATATTTCCCTCGTCTTGGTTGATTTGGCCAGTTGCTGTGAAGAGGTTCAGATAGCTCCGGATGTAATTGTCCGTTCCAAAGTTAGGTTGTAAGGGGCGTGCCGGTACCTGTTGGCCATCCACATGCAGGGCCACGAAATTGATGTGGAACGCTTTTAGGTTGAACGGATTCCTCGAGAGAGTCCCATTATAACTCACGTTCTCCACACAGGCTAGGGTTAAACGCTTGGGCAAATCCCCCAGGAACAGGTTTTCTTGATTGACAATCATATTGCCTTTAGGAATGGTCTGTACTCGTCGAATCGGGTACTGGGCTGGTTTTTTCTCCAAGGCTCTGATGTGCCCCAACTGTACACCTGGGCTGGGTTTCACTTTGCGTACAAACAGACTTGCTTCTTGGATGACAATGTTATACTCGAGGTCCTCATTCGCGGCCATCAAGGCAAGCGCAGGCGTTGCGCGCACTAGTCGTATTTTGACAGGTACTCCATTCAAGAGGTATCGGTCCTGCATGAATAAGTCCGCATGCAGACGTCCCATCATATCGACCGAGTGACTCTCTGCTGTGGCATCCACTCTCTCCGTATAGTCGGCATTATCAGGACTCGCTTCCATGTTGCCTGGGGTATCTCGGTAGAACAACGGGGCTGTCAAATACGACTTTTTAGCGTCACGCCCGTAGGATAACAGTGTTTCGATGTAGGCTCGATACGGGTACGTGTTCGTCGAGGCGCTCATCAGTTTATCACTCAGGGCTATATCCACTTGCTGGAATAGCGAATGAAGCCAGAGAGAATACTGGACCCACGGGTGCCTCTGCTTTCAGGACTGTCCCATCTTTATTGGTGATTTTAGCTTTCACATTCACAGGTACGTATGGGCTAAATCCAGGTAGGTCGTATCTGCGTTGGTGATGGTGAATTCAATGGGGCCTGTGGCTGTAATGCTGGAAAGGGGGAGATGTTCCACCCATTGACCCTCTTCGGCACTGGTCTGAGTAGGTGGGACGGTCCATAAATCAAATTCACTGTTGGTAGAAGGACACGACTCGGCATGGATGAAAGCCATCTTTAAGAAAAGATATCCTTGGTCTTCGATGTGCGTCGTCGCTGGGTCGGTCGTCGACTGGTGCGTGGTCTCGGTGGGGCAGCTCTTTTATTCCCTACGGGGCGTTGTGCTTTGGCCACCAAGACGCCTCCCGCTTCTTGGCCCGCCGTTTCAAGGATTCTTTGGGTGCCGTACCCCCCAAAACATCACCGGCCACTTGCAGTCCACTGCGCACCGCTTGTTTGCCGATCGCTTTGACCCCACGCGTCACCAAGGGCAGGAACGTTTTGACGATGCTCCCGAGTATGTTCCCCAGTCCATGTCCTCGTTGCATGCGTGTACCCGCAAAGACAGGAAAGTTACCCCCGGCCTGTTTGGTGTAATGATCGACGTAACTGGCTGTATGGCATTGATAAGGCACCTTCATTATGCAAAGTGAACCGCTCGGACTTGACGGAAATGAAGTGTCAGCACCACTTTTCCTCGTTCGAATGCCACCGATCGTCCCGTGTCGTCTCTTATATCGATGACGATGGAGCTAATATCGGTCTGACTGACCGGTAGATACACGATATGCCTGAAACTGTGGGTGACTTGAGCTCCATACGTGCCTTTCACCGGGCAGACGCGCAGTAGAGGTACGTTGCTGTCGCCGACAATGTGTGCATCGACCACGTCCGAGTAGACGTACAGCCCATACATACCACCACGCATGTCCATCGGGATG